>JAHBCN010013940.1:0-23710 GCA_019359885.1 Listronotus oregonensis
AAAATGAAAAATATACAAACCAAAAAGATGCACGTCATATTTTTTTCGTGACGTGGATTTTCCCCAGCGTTGCCAGATAGTGATAAAAATACTGAGTATGAAATTTTTTTTAAAAATAGGTATTTTTTTTTAAAAAATGATTTTTTACACTCCTTAATCAAACAAAATTTTAAAAAAATTAAATATTTAGGCTACTGTCTTAGTCATATACTTTTTATTCCATTACAAACTATTACACAATAATTACGCCAGTTACATATAAACTTTCATATATCCGAAAAACTAATATACACTCTAATATTCCGTTTTGCCACCCTGTAATTCGTTTTAAAAAAACAAGGGGTCAATGCAGATATCCTTCCACAAGTTTTTAAAGTAATCTTGGATTGGGCGGAAAAAAATTTCCCCATTTTAATGCCTCCAAAAACAGCGCGCTGTCGAAAAAAATTCTGCCAATGCTTATTCGTTATATACGAGGGCCAAGTTCTGCAGAACAAAGACTTTTTAACCTTTGTAGGTGTTACTTTTGAGAATAATCTTAACTGACACAAACACATTCATACATAGCCCGAGTTCAAGAAATTTGGGGACTTTTTCGGCCAGAAAGTATTTCTCTCCTTCTAATCTGTATACACGTATGTATCCCAGATCAGACCCTTTTTAGAATATTGTTCTCATGGGGGGGGATGGCGTTCCTACACACTTACATTCCTTTTGCCGTTCGACAAGCAGTTTCCCCCTCTTTGTAGGTTTTTCCGGCTTCTGCTCTGAAGAGTTAGCCAGTATAATTCCCCCCCCAGCAGTTCCCAACAGACCAACATGTGGGGCCCTTTTTGCATCCTTTACAGTCCAACGTGAGAGGCCCCGATCTTCCCACTTTGTTCGTTCTTTCATCCCAAAGTGTCCAGACTATGAAACCTGCTACCCCCGGAAGTTTGTCGTTCTCCCCCCCACCCCAAAATTTGGCCCCTGAAACAACTCCCCCCACCACGCTTAAACAGCTACGGTAAGTTATATTTTCACACCAACAATCTAGTATTACTAAAAACACAAAATTGTTATAAATAATAACAGCTGGACAGGAAGCATAAAACAAAGAATGAACGGCAACGTCGCTAAATACGACAACATGACAAAATAAAAAAATTTAAAACCAATTTTTTCAGATTTAACTGATATAAATATTCTATGTAATTGAGTTAGTATTAAAGTGAAATGAAATACTTTTGATTAAATTCATTAAAAGGCCAAATTGAAATTTTTTTTTTACCTAGATTTTATTTCGTCACGTTTGGGGCCCGGGGAATTATTTATCAGCTGATTGATGACGTGCATCGGAAATTGTTTTGCGTTTAAAGAATATATCATTCGAGAATCCAAATTTTCGATGTGCATGTTTTTAAGGTCCCCTAGGGGATGCGCCGACACCTGAGCAAGGTTGCTCTGTTCTGTTATCACTGCATTTGTTCATTTGTTGGTATTTTTGTGACATTTGTATTTTATCATTATTATAATTTTTTTAAATTAATCTCAATAAAAAAGTTTTTTAGTGGGTTCTGATTTTAAGGTATGTGAAAGCAACTTTTTTTGGTGTTCTATAGATTTCTGTATTGAACTAAAAAGTTCAAAAAACTTTTCTTTCGACATGCGAAAGTTTTGAAAAATTTTTTTGCATTTTTCCCCAAATCTGGAAAAAGGGGATGGAATTCTCTACACGCATTTCTTTTCCTTTAAATTTTTGGGGACCCAAATTTTTTTTTGCGTAGTGGGCGAGCACCCTTAAGCAAAAATATGCTAATGTCATATGCGACACTGTGTATTGGGGATTGAAGAGTAAACCACCTGGGTTTACATCACTTGTTTTGTTTGATCCAGGATTAAAAGTGGTGACCAAAGCAATCTATATGACAAAAATTGGGCACCTCGTAAAAGTTTCTGAAACCCAAGATCAGCCTTTTTAAAAGCTCCCTGCCTATTGAAATCCCTAGGGGTGCTACTAAATCTTTATTGTTAATCGACGGTCCTCCAGAATCATTTTCCGTTTTTTGCCACGATTTTATGTGTTCATCCAAGTTCAGGATCTTTTTCACAGGTATCGACTTAGGGTCGTACTACAACATTTTAATTAGGAAACCTATGGTCTTTTTGAATGGCAAGAGTTTTTATACACTTTTAACAACAATCTTCATGAATTTGCTTTGGTGTATATTCAAATATAAGCATTTTAATAGTGCACAGTATTAAGTTTTTTTCTAAAAAAAAATAAATCACAAGTAAAGTTTCAACAGCTGTAAATACACGAATAAGCTGATAGGTCCACATAACACTTCACGAGTGTTCATAAAAAAGTTTTTCAATATATAAAAAAATAACACGACGAATCAAATAGCGCCATTTCACATGGAATGACGAAAATTATTCTACAAAACCAGTCATATTTACTTAAAACATTAAAGTAGATTTAAAACCAATACCGACAAAAATGTGCTTAGTCACATGACTTAGGATTATTTATTTTTTTAAAATTCCCAATCCTCTTTGGTTGTGTATTAATATTTGGGTATTACAAGTAGCTTAAAGTTAGTAATAAATTATTCTAATACACACAGCTTGATTTTAAAGGCTTACTTTATGGCAATATCTTGCTTTAACAGGACAGTCTTTCAATTTTGTTACAATAGCGATTTTTTACTAGCCATATAATTCCGAATTATTTTTGTATATTATAATTTTCAGGGAGTCGTCTATTAATTACGTGATGTTTTTAGCATATTTTAGCCCCCCTTCCCCTGGTGATACGTGGTGAGGTTTAAGATTAACCACCACCCCCACCCCCTACCCAAAATCACGTGTATTTTTTTAGTACAAAGTATCTTAAAAATTTTAAATTATTTTCTTTAATTGCAGGTAAGTATAATCTTATTCAATTTTGGAAAATTAAGAACCGTGATAAAAATATCCAAACAGATATTTCGGTTGTTTAGAAATCGCGCATTCAACGACAAAAAAGGACAGGGAATTCACTAATCCCCCCCTTTTGTGATTTTTTGTGATTTTTCTCGAATCCCCTCACCCCTCCCCTTTGAGCCTTACGTTATTAATGGACGACCCCCAGTACTTCACAATGGATTGACATTTTTGGTGTTTCCCCACAACGTCTTGGGGCCCCTAGTTCGCAGAGTGCCCCAAATTTGTTTCCCATCATTGGGATCTCAGAAACTTGAAGAGAAAAAGGTCGAAAATTAAGGAAAGTTGTTTAATTCTGATAAAAATCCCGCCTTAAAATTTTAAAAAATTTTAAAATACTTTCGAAGATTTTAAAACAAAAAATTTTCCGGATTTCATTTTTATTTTTTATAATTTATTTAAATAGAATAAAAAATAAATTTAAATAATCATTGCTTTTTTTTCTAAAAAAACAGTGTTATTAGTTTTACACCTCAAGTTTTTCCCCGAGCTGCCCTCATCAACTTTGAATACCCCCTGATTTTTATTAGATTTGACTTTTGGATAAAAAACCCCAATGTATCACACTTATCTAAAAAAATAATTTTAATGTTTTCTTACCCAAAATCTATACTTTGTCTCTTCAACACATGGTTTCTTATAAAAATTGACATTAATATGAATTTTTCGAATGAGGGTCTTTTAAAATACGTAATAAAACATCCAGTGCCGTACTTAACTAAACAAAGTTGATGATGGCAGCTCGATGACAAAACGTCGGTGTATAAATCTAATTACACTGTCTTGTAAAACAAAAAAAGTAACAATGAAAATGTAAAAATTATTTTGTTATATTAATTGAAATAAAGTTAAAAAAAAATTAAAATGAAATCGCGAATATTCGTTTTTTTTTTCAAAAATCTTTGGAAGTACTTAAAATTTTTAAACTTTTTAAAGGTGACATTTCGATCAGCATTAAATTGTGCAACTTTTCCCCCCTTTAATCGATTTGTATTTTTCGTTTCGGATTCAATGATGGGAATCGAATTTGGGGCACCCTTTCACGACCTTTTGGATCCATACCAAGAACATTTAAAATGGTGGGGAAAATCGATTTTTTCTTCCCAATTTCTCTAATTCACACCTGCCTCATAAGCTACAATTTTTCCCCTCATCAAGCTGACAAATAAAGCCTCGGCTCGGGTATTTAAAAAAGGACTTTGCATCCAACTCTATAAATGTTAAACCACAAATAAAAGTAAAAATTCGAAAAATTTCAATTGAGCAGGCCCGAAAAAATCCAAAAATTCCCCCAAAATAAGCTGTAGATGTGGCTAAAAAAATTTTCTTCGGTGAGTCTCAGGAGTGAACAGTGTCAAAGACTCATCTAAAATTATGCGAATTGCTTTTTCTGTGGAGTAAGCAATCGCGGCACTCATCGAGTGGAAGTTTTTTTTCTGTAAAAAGTTAATTTTTCATTGAATCAGAAAATATGGGAAACGGGCTTTTAAGTTTGAAGATCCCAATGATGAGAATCAATTTGGGGCCCCATACACGACCTTCATGGATCCATACCTAAGAACAATCTAAAAAGATGGGGAAAGATCGATTTGTTCTTTTCCAAATTTTCTAATTTACAACACCTGCCCCACGGCTCACAACGTTCTCCCTCAGTCATCAAGCGACAAAATGACCCAAACCTTTGCGCTCGGCAATTTAAAAAAAAAACCTTTCATCCAACTTTAAAGTTAAACCACAAAGAAAACAAAATTGGGGAAAATTTTTAAATTTAGCAGGCCCGAAAAATCCAAAATTCCCGCAAGATAAGCTGTAGATGTGGCTGAAAAAAATTATCTTCAGGTGAGTCTCAGTGAGTGAACAGTGTCAAAGACTCTTCTAAAATGGTCATGCGAATTTGTTTTTGCTGTGGAGTAAGCAATCGCGGCACTCATCGAGTGGATAGTTTTCTTATCTGTAAAACGTTAATTTATTCATTGAACTCAGAAAAATATAAGAGACATCGTGTCTTCTCAAGTTTGCGAGATCCCAATGATGAGAATCGAATTTGGGACTCCCATACACGACCTTCATGGATCCATACCTAAGAACATTCTAAAATGATGGGCAAAGATCGATTTGTTCTTCTCCAAATTTCTCTAATTTACACACCTGCCTCACGTAAGCTCACAATCTGTTCTCCCCCATATCAAGCTGACAAAATGACCGCCTTTTCCCCCAAAGGGATATTTAAAAAAAAAGCACCTTGCATCCAACTCTTTAAATGTTAAACCACAAATGAAAACAAAAATTCGACAAATTTTAATTGAGCAGGCCCGAAAAAGTCCAAAAATTCCCGCAAGATAAGCTGTAGATGTGGCTGAAAAAATTATCTTAAGGTGAGTCTCAGTGAGTGAACAGGGGGCAAAAACTTTTAAAATGGTCATGGGAAATTTTCTTTTGCTGTGGGGTAAGCAATCGGGCACTACGAGTGGATAGTTTTCTTATCTGTAAAACGTTAATTTATTCATTGAACTCAGAAAAATATAAGAGACATCGTGTCTTCTCAAGTTTGCGAGATCCCAATGATGAGAATCGAATTTGGGACTCCCATACACGACCTTCATGGATCCATACCTAAGAACATTCTAAAATGATGGGCAAAGATCGATTTGTTCTTCTCCAAATTTCTCTAATTAACACACCTGCCTCACGTAAGCTCACAATCTGTTCTCCCTCAGTCATCAAGCTGACAAATATGACCAAGCCTTCGCGCTCAAGGCATATTTAAAAAAAAAGCACTTTGCATCCAACTCTTTAAATGTTAAACCACAAATGAAAGCAAAAATTAAAATTTAATTGAGCAGGCCCGAAAAAGTTCCAAAAATTCCCGCAAGATAAGCTGTAGATGTGGCTGAAAAAAATATCTTAAGGTGAGTCTCAGTGAGTGAACAGTGTCAAAGACTCTTCTAAAATGGTCATGCGAATTTGTTTTTGCTCGGGAGTACGCAATGGCGGCACTGATCGAGTAGATAGTTTTCTTATCTGTAAAACGTTATTTTATTCATTGAACTCAGAAAAATATAAGAGACATCGTATCTTCTCAAGTTTGCGAGATCCCAATGATAAGAATCGAATTTGGAACCCCCATACACGACCTTCATGGATCCATACCTAAGAACATTCTAAAATGGTGGGCAAAGATCGATTTGTTGTTCTCCTAATTTCTCTAATTAACACACCTGTCTCACGAAAGCTTACAATTCGTTCTTCCTCAGTCATCAAGCTGACAAATATGACCAAGCCTTTGCGCTCAAGGCATTTTTAAAAAAAAAAAACACTTTGCACCCAAACCCCTTTTAAAGTTAAATCACAAATGAAAGAAAAAAATTGAAAATTTCAATTGAGCAGGCCCAAAAAAAACCCAAAAAAAAATTTCCCAAAAAGCTGTAGATGTGGCTGAAAAAATTATTTTTAAGGGAGTCTCAATGAAAAGGCAAAGACTCTTCTAAAATGGTCATGCGAATTTTTTTTTGCTGTGGGGGGAAACATCGCGGCACTCATCGAGTGGATAGTTTTCTTATCTGTAAAACGTTATTGTATTTATTGAACTCAGAAAAATATAAGAGACATCGTATTTCTCAAGTTTGCGAGATCCCAATGATAAGAATCGTTTTTGGGCCCCCATTAGCCTTCATGGATTCATACCTAAGAACATTCTAAAATGGTGGGCAAAGATCGTTTTGTTCTTCTTCTAATTTATCTAATTAACACACCTGCCTCAGGTAAGCTCACAATTCGTTCTCCCTCAGTCATCAAGCTGACAAATATGAACAAGCCTTCGCGCTCAAGGCATTTTAAAAAAAAAGCACTTTGCATCCAACTCTTTAAATGTTAAATCACAAATGAAAGTAAAAATTCGAAAAATTTCAATTGAGCAGGCCCGAAAAAAGTCCAAAAATTCCCGCAAGATAAGCTGTAGATGTGGCTGAAAAAATTATCTTAAGGTGAGTCTCAGTGAGTGAACAGTGTCAAAGACTCTTCTAAAATGGTCATGCGAATTTGTTTTTGCTCGGGAGTACGCAATGGCGGCACTGATCGAGTGGATAGTTTTCTTATCTGTAAAACGTTATTTTATTCATTGAACTCAGAAAAATATAAGAGACAGTGGCTGAGCAGGCTGAAGCTTAGGGCGGCAGATTTTAGATGCGGCAAATTTAAGGGCAATTTCTTTGGTCTTAGAGAAATTAAAAAGATGGATATTTATTCACCTAAATATTATTAGGTCTACACAAAGAATTCCACAAGTAATATGCTTCACCACCTAAACACATTCTTTTTTATTTTGCGAGTGATACTGTCAGGGTTCACACGTTCTCACTGATAGACTTGTAATCGATTTTTTTTATCTTGGAAAAGTTCACGAAATCTGAGGCTTAAGTAATAACGTACCGCGGGTGTCTAAAGTGTGGTAAGAGGAAGTTTATTCTCACGAGACTTTTGAAGATTTGGAGAAAAAGGAAAAAAATCTGCAGCTACCGGGTTTTATACTCTGGACACTCTAGGGCTGAAGGAACGAATAAAGTGAGAAGTTTGTGAAAGGATAATTAGTTTATAATTTATATTTCTATATTTAATTTATACTAATATCTTTAAAAAATTGGACCTTGTTGAGTCATCCCGTATTTGTAGTAAAAACAATCTCCAACATTTTTAAAAATTTTAATTCTACTATTTACGATTTTATATATATATCAATTTTTAACTAAAAATGTACAATATAGTAAATATGGCCACTTTTAACAGGTTAGCGTGCATTAAATACATTTGAAAAGTGGAGCACTCCATTTTTGACGCATTAAAAAAATGTAATTAAACAGTAAAATATAATACAAAAGGTTTAATAAAAAGTTTTCATTTTTGACCAAAATGAATGTAGCAGTTTACATGGCTCTATGTACACCAGCAGTCAATTGTGGGTGAGAGAAGCTTTAGTTGCTTAAAACGAGTAAAAATTATGCAAGATCTACCTTAAGCCATGAAAAAATAAACGCCTTAGTACTTTTGTGCATAGAGTCAGAACTAATAAACAGGTTTTCATACGACAATATAATTGATAAGTTTGTGAAAAAATCGCGCAAAAAGGTATTTTTTATAACCTAATTAATTGAATTTCATCGTCATCATCAGCCGGATTGTTACTAGTAAATCCGCCACTCACAAAAAAAAATCATACTAAAAATACGTTTTTAGCTGGACTAAAAATAAATAGGGTTTCAAAATATCATTAAAATAACGTTATAAATACTAGATGATTACAATTTCTCTTCACCCACTTAAATTAAATAATATTAAGTATGTCTTTAATTTTCTCAAATCAAGATCGTGCACTTTGGCCATCAGGCAGCATCGTCACGAATAAAAAAACTAAACATTCATACTGAACCGACATTAAGCTCGAACAATTGTTCTCGGATGCTACTGTTCCAGCCTCGGATTTATGTTATCCCGTCGAAGAAATCCAATCGACCAAATCGAATTTAAATTGTAAAATAATTGTTTTCGAATGAAGAATTCATCGGGTCATTGTATAGTCTTCCAAATCCACGATTGTTGCATTGTTATTTCGTCTTGTATATTGATGACCAATCGCTACCGTACACGCTCTTACGATATGTAGACATTTGGAATTTTCCCAAAAATTTTTATATATATATATATATATATATATATATATATATATATATATATATATATATATATATATATATATATATATATATATATATATATTTGATAATTTTTTTTGAACCTTTTAGAATTTTTATTCTGAGTTTTTCTTTTTCTTGGGATTTTTGGTTCAACAAACAAATCAAAACTTTTTTTGTTCCATGTTAAAAGTTTTATTTCAGACGTTTCGGCTGATTTCAGCCTTTATCAATGATTTTTCTATCTAAAACAATTATACAACTAAGCTTTGATGTTCAGAGTATATGTTAACAATGTACAATATTTATAAAAATGTTTTAAATTTTTTATCGACTTACCCAAAAAGGTTATTCCAGATATAATTGTAACATTTTATTCACTTCACAGGTAAAAATTTTATTAACTAACTTAAAGCTACATGGTTAAAAACAGTTTTTTCTTAACGAAGTCTTGGATAGAATTAAGACAAAACAAACACTTTGTGGCTTTAATATATTTTCAAGAGGTGTGACTTATTATAAACAAAACGCATCATCCAACGATTATAGAGTTTAGAACTGTTATATAAATTAATGTTTTATTTATAAGGATGTTGCTTATATTAAATACTAAAATAATTTTTAACTATTACATTTCCAATGGTCATTTTTTGGTGTTGATTTTTAAGATTTGGCTTTTTGTTTATGTTTTTCTAAAACAAAAACAAAAAGATCGATATATTAAAATATTTTGTCCACAAATTGGTATTTTGTCAAATTCTAGTCTTTGAGTTCGTTGGTTTCGCCCTTTGGCTTACGTTACTACTTAACATTTTTTGAATTTTTGCTGGTCTGCTTACAGTTTTTTTCCCGATGGGAAATTTGTTGGGAATGTATGTTTTGTAGTGTTTAGGTTATATGTTTTTTTTTTATACTATTATTTTAATATGAATGCTTGATAAATGATAAAAATATATGTTTTAATAATTATTTGATAAGGTTGTAATATACTTTACTGAGGTTTTTTATGTCAGATTTTTCATTTATTGAGTTATCATTTTTTTTAATATAGATCATTTCCAGAAATTCTCTCCTCTGTTGATTCGGTTCAGTTTTTAGGATTTTAGTGTTGGTATAGTTAAATTTATGTGAAGTTTCATTTTCATGATTAGTTAGAGCGGTTTTATTTTTTTTTTGTCATATTTATGACCGTTAAGACGGTTTTGAAGATGTTGTGTGGTTTGGCCAATGTATACTTTGGGACAGTTATTACATGGTATCTGATAAACGATATGAGTTTTTCGGTTTTTTGGAGTTTTGGTTTTAAGGGAACTAAATTCCTTTTGTAATAAGTTAAAACCTTTGTCATACAGAAATATTTTGGGGTTTAAAATATCTTTGCAAGTTTTCTGAAAGTCCTTGTACATAGGGGATTGATACAAAATTATTATTTTAAATTATTGTTTATATTTTGTTGTGGAGGGTTATTATTTAGATTTTGTAGACGGGGGAAATTTTAATTAATTAGTTTTAAAAGGGTAGCTATTGTTTATTAAAATATTTTTGGCTTTTTTTTAAAGCGTTATTTCGGTAAGAAGGATCGCTTAATTTGATTGCTCTGTCTGCCAGACCTATTATTACGATTTTTTTTTGCGACATATGGTGTTGTGAAAAATTTAAATAGCGTCCTGACCAAAATTATACCATTCGGTTTTATTTTGTTATTTTGGGTATAATGTCATATCTAAGAAATTTAATTTTGAGTTTTCTTCCATTTCGATAGTGAACTTTTAAATTTTTTCATGAAAATCAAGTAATGCGTTTAATGTCTTCGGTTTTATTTTTAGGAGTTGCAGTAATGCATGTCATCTACATAACGAAAGAAAAATGGTATTTGGTATTCTAAATTGGGAATTACGGTGTTTTCTAATTCTTCTAATACTATTTGTGTATAACACTCGAAATGGATGAACCATTGCGCACCCTTCAATTTGTAATAATAGGTCTGGCAGACAGAGCAATAAATTAAGCGATCCTTCTTACCGAAATAACGCGTTAAAAAAGCCAAAAATATTTTAATAAACAATAGCTATCCTTTAAAACTAATTAATTCAATCTTCACATCCCGTCTACAAAATCTAAATAATAACCCTCCACAACAAAATATAAACAATAATTTAAATAATAACTTTGTATCAATATTCTATGTACAAGGACTTTCAGAAAACTTGCAAAAGATATTTTAAACCCCAAAATATTTCTGTATGCACAAAGGTTTTAACTTATTACAAAAGGAATTTAGTTCCCTTAAAACCAAAACTCCAAAACCGAAAAACTCATATCGTTTATCAGATACCATGTAATAACTGTCCCAAAGTATACATTGGCCAAACCACACAACATCTTCAAAACTGTCTTAACGGTCATAAATATGACAAAAAATAAACCGCTCTAACTAATCATGAAAATGAAACTTCACATAAATTTAACTATACCAACACTAAAATCCTAAAACTGAACCGAATCAACAGAGGAGAGAATTTCTGGAAATGATCTATATTAAAAAATGATAACTCAATAAATGAAAAATCTGACATAAAAACCTCAGTAAAGATATATTATAACCTTATCAAATTATTAAAACATATATTTTTATCATTTATCAAGCATTCATATTAAAATAATAGTATAAAAAAACATATAACCTAAACACTACAAAACATACATTCCCAAAAATTTCCCATCGGAAAAAACTGTAAGCAGACCAGCAAAATTCAAAAATGTTAAGTAGTAACGTAAGCCAAGAAACCAACGAACTCAAAGACTAGAATTTGACAAAATACCAATTTGTGGACAAAATATTTTAATATATCGATCTTTTTGTTTTGCTTTAGAAAACATAAACAAAAAGCCAAATCTTAAAAATCAACACCAAAAATGACCATTGAAATGTAATAGTTAAAAATTTATTTTAGTATTTAATATAAGCAACATCCCTTATAAATAAAACATTAATTTATATAACAGTTCTAACTCTATAATCGTTGATGATGCGTTTTGTTTATAATAAGTCACCGCCACCTCTTGAAAATATATTAAAGCCACAAAGTGTTTGTTTTGTCTTAATTCTATCCAAGACTTCGTTAAGAAAACTGTTTTTAACCATGTAGCTTTAAGTTAGTTAATAAAATTTTTACCTGTGAAGTGAATAAAATGTTACAATTATATCTGGAATAACCTTTTTGGGTAAGTCATAAAAAATAAAAAAAATATATATATATATATATATATATATATATATATATATATATATATATATATATATATATATATATATATATATATATATATATATATATATATATATATATATATATATATATATATATATATATATATATATATATATATATATACATATATATATATATTCCCTGGTCTTTTAAGCAGTGGTAGTCTGCAACAATTTTTATAATTACTATTTCTATGTTTACATTAAATACTAAGCTTCCCTTTCCCTAGTTAACTTTACATTTCACATACAGGTATATACATCAATAAAGAACAGTTGCATTTTGAACACATATAAATAAACTAACGAAAACAGATACAAGCACGAGCCTCTGTGCGTGAGAGTGCTTTTTAACTTTTAATTTATAATTTTCAGCTGAAAATTGACTTCTGTAGTAGATTTTAACATAACATTCATAGGGGATCCTTAAGCACACTTTATTAAGAGCCCCAGATTATATCTTATCGAGAGCCCTCGAGTATACCTTAATGATTTTAAATGCATTTTACGCGAAAACGGCTTGTCCAATCAATAAAGATAAAGTATACCTTTTTTCCATAGAAAACTCAGAGGAATCCACCAGTAAGGTCAAAATGTTAAATATGTCAACACTGCAAAAATTTTGAATTTTTTTACAAATTTGATAGTCCGGACCTGGTATCTTTGATGGTTTCGGGGCATGTTTATAGCAGTTAATGCAAGACAGTTATTGACTAGAATTAATCAACAAAAAAAAAACAGATCGTATAAGCCGTTCAAAAGTTATTAATAAAAAATCGATTTTCAATTGTTACCTTTAAGAGCTAATAGCTCGGTAAAGAAGGGGCATAGAGCAAAAAGTTATATGAAGTTGTTACCTTTTTTGATTCAATCTACATGATCCCAAACTTTGGACCATACCTTTTGGGACACCCTGTATATGTATATCTGTGTAGAGGTTGTGAACGGGAAGACGAGACGGTGGAGCACATCCTTTGTGACTGCCCTGCACTTTCGTCCAAGAGAGGATCTATGCTGGGCGAGTATTAGCTTTATTTAGTAGTAGGATTGACTGAGTACTGAATGAGGAGTCTTTTTTAGGAGGTAGCACAACGGGCCTACTGAGGCCAAGGTGCAGTGATGTTTATCACCCACCTCACTTTCAGATACATCAGTTAGTCTTGTTAAAAGTTAACAAAATATTTAAAAAAAAAGTAAAAAAGAATCAAAGGTAAGGCTTAAATACCAAGTCATGGCCTTCTATTTGATTTTTATTTTTTTTTAATTTTGAATTATTTCTGTATGATACAGTTTTTTATTGATTTGAGTTAAAACTAGCCAAATTACATTAGAGTAACTTTTATTAAATTAATGCTTATATGTAAAATTAAATTAGATTATTATTTTCCTGCTAAGGACCAACTTCATGTTTGTTGCGTAAATGTTTAAGGAAATTTTAAAAACAAGGTGCTAAAAATATTTTCAGCTACATTAAAAAAATACTAAATTAGAAAAATAGAAATATGTATTTATTAGTAGGTAATCTAAAATTTTCCCAAATAATTATAAAAAAAACAATAGTTGACCTGGTTTTTAAGCCTAACTTTTGATTCTAACTAACTTTTGATTCTATCTAACTTTTTTTATGATTTTGTAATAGTTTTTGAAAAAAAACGTAATTTACGATTTTTTTTATTTACCCTGTATATTATTTAACTTTTAACAAAGCTAACTAGTGCTAATACAGTTTTACACTATGTATATAATATATACCGGGTGATAACACAATCACTATCATACCTTTTATTTTCTTCAATTAAAATAAATCGCATTGAAATTTTAGGATAATATATTGTGTCATTTTTTCCTATTTTGGATATTATAACATCTGCCTTTCACTTTTGGTTTTCCAGAAAATGACATTTGAAAACATACAAACAATCGCATTACGCAGTTATGCGGGAAAATAAATAAATGTCGCCTCAGTGCGTTAGTACTTAGGCCTGTTTAAAAAAACCGTAGTTTTGAACAAATCGTACTTAGTATCCAGTTCTTTCTCGCGTACCAAAGGGGTCCAAAAAATGTGGAAAATATTCCGGATTAAAAAAAAACGTGAAAAGAATACTACAATTTCAAATAATTTTTTTTCGTATAGGCTTCCTCTTCGGAAATATTGGCTTCTTCCAAAGAGCTTCAATGGAATCGTGTTTTTTGGATATTATAAGTAAACCTTAAGGTTTATTTAAATATTATTTTAATAATAATAATATCAAGTGAGTATCTTAAAACTACTATCAAATGAAGTGTTGTGAATGACACACAGCTGCAGGGACTGGCTGTGACAGTCATGACCCCGTTTTTTAACGTCGTGTATTGAAAGACACGTTTTTTAAAAAACCTCCAAATATTAACTAAAAATTAAGTACTCTTCATTCATGTCGCTAATCCTAACCGTTTGTCAAAAAACGTAACTTTATTTACCCTGTTAGTCCCCTAAGTTCTGTCAGAAAAATATGAAAAAGAGAAGTTTTTTCCTGTCACAACATAATAGTTTCAATAAAAAGTTAAACTCCAAGTTAAAAACTTTGTAAGAGGGTTTAACATGGACTCTGTAAAGTCTGATACACTCGCGAGCACATTTAATAGGATCAAAGATGTAACTTTTATCGAAATACGCCAAATACATAATTTAATATAGTGACGTTTTTTCGGAAAAAGGTTAGGATTAGCGCCATGAATAAAGAGTACTTTAGTCTGTTTAAAGTCTGTAAGAACCTTGTCAAAGTCATTAGTGTCCCATTGTTCATGTATAAATTAGCTAAACCAAAGAAGGTGCTTGGAATCTGTTCTTGGGCGTAAAACCTATCTTTACTTGAAAGTGATTACTGGTCTAAATCCTAACTCCATCCAGGGCTTGGTTCTTTCTGCTAACGTTTGGTCAACCTAATTTGGCCTTGATAATCTTTGACTTCCAAGAAACATTGTACAGTCTCAACATCAAAACTTACAAAAATCATTTTGTTATCTCAAAAGTATCTTTTATCGAACAATACATGATGTAATAAAGTGACGTTTTTTCGAAAAAAGGTTAGGATTAGCGCCATGAATAAAGAGTACTTAATTTTTAGTCAATAGTTTAAAGTTTGTAAAGAACCTTTGTCCAAAGTCATTAGTGTCACAATTGTTCATGTATAAATTAGCTACAACCGAAGAGAGAGGTGAATCATCGGAATGCCATGTCATCATCCTGGGCGTAAAACCTATCTTTAACTTGAAAGTAGGAATTACGTAGACAGCACTCTAAAAGATCCTCAACTCCATCCAGCGGCGGTGTGGTTTTTTCTGCTAACGTTTGGTCAACCCTCAATTTGGCCTTGATAATGCTTAATATCATCGAAATTATGAAGCTTCCTAAAATTACAAAAACATTGGTGTTATCTAAACAAAAGATGTATCTTTTATCGAAATACGCCAAATAAATGATTTAATAAAGTGACGTTTTTTTTCGAAAAAAGGTTATGATTAGGCCATGAATAAAGCGTACTTAATTTTTAGTCAATAGTTTAAGGTTTGTCAAGAACGTTGTCCAAAGTCATTAGTGTCACAATTAGTACGTGTCTGCAGCTGTGAGTAATTTACAGTTTCTTTGATATAAATGAAAGAGACCTACTTGGTATTGCATAGTTTTAAAATAAAATTGGAATATGGTGGTGCAATAATTAAGTCTAAAAAACTTGATTTCATTGGAGCTCTTTGGGAGGCAATATCTTCGAAAAGGAGGCCTATACGAAAAAAGTCTATATGAACTTGTAGTATGCTTTTTACGTATATTTTTTATATCTAGGAGATTTCCCACATTTTCCCGAATACCCCGTCTATCGATTAAATGCCGTATTGAGGATAATTCTTTCAAAGCAGCTAATTTCGGTATAGATGTATTTTCTATTTAATTAATATAGAGCATAGTCAATATTTACCATTTAGAAGAGCATACTGAGTATAATAGATCCCATTTTTCTACGGCGAGCTGACGGTCTATTGGGGGAGTGTCCGAAGATTAAAAAAAGTGTCAACAAAAAAAAATAAACAAGATGGTTATTTTACACTTTTTGTAGATACGAGGAAAGCCACAAAAATGGCCCTGTTTAATTCTTGTTAAATGAGCCTGTACCTCTCTCCATGCATTGAATATTATTAAAATCGGTGGGTAAGATATTAAAGAGGTATAGTTAATTAAAACCTTACAGATTTGCCTAATCCTTATGATAGAGCACGTAAACTCAATTTATTATATATTATCAACAAGCTTAGACAATAGATCTGTCGCCATAATACACATCTAAAACGCCCATTTTCGGTCTAGTCATCATCCTATTACTTATAGTAACCCTTCCAACACCGTAATTTTTAAGGGTTATGATGATCCACACAGACGACCCGAATATTCGAAAATTGCCCACTAGAAGAGGTACAGGGCATTAGAAGACATATAATTTCGTCTTTATTTTTACTTACGACATAATAAAGGACTGTCATTATTTCGAAAATGTCCAAAATTATAAACCGTTTAAATCGACATTAAAGTTTACTTTTAAAACATCAGATTTTTGCCTTTTAATTTGGGGATTGCTCGTCTTATGCGAGAGTACTTAAGTAATATTATAGACATACTTTTTTTGACGTTTTAATATATCGCAGATTAGGTTTTTCTTAATTTTCTTTTAATGTGCCTAGATCATGACATATAAAAAAAAATGGATGTCCAGGTGTGTACGTGTATGGGGAGGGGGGAAGTATTCAAACAATAAAACCGAAATTTGTCTAAAAAAACGGCAATAAACTACATTTTTTTAAAGATTTTCTGGTTTATTGCTATATTTTTTTAAAAGTAATAAACTTTTTCCTTTTACAATTTTTGGTCATGATCAATACTTCTTCTTCTTCCTTGGAAGCCGTTTTAATTTACTACCACAGCTTCAGTTCCCTTTTCGGTTTTGGAACCATATAGAGGTTGTCTCCAACCATGCCGAGGAGATCGGGTTGCTGCCATTTACTTCGATCTGAAATGTTTACCTCAACCAATATATAAAAAGTTATGGGCGATTAATGTAAAAAAAATGTTTCCATTTTTCCTCACAGTTGGTCTATTTTAAAATATTGGGCGTTTTAATATTAAAATTAGTGTATTTAAAAACCTTTACAATTATAAAAATTAAATGTGTTGTATTTTCTAAGAATTTACAGATATCAGCAATGTACTAAAAACTGTTTTTCTAAGTGTACTATTTTTTTTTTGTTGTTTCAAAAAATATAATTTGTCTCACTCTTGTAGCAAAAAGACGACAACACAAAATTTAATGTCTTCGTTTTGTCTCGTGTTTTATTCCAAAAAACCTTATGTTTTCAAGTTTTTTTTTGGCGTAAGTTGTGTTAGTATTTTAACAAAACCGTAAAGGAAACTTAAACTAATGATATTTAGATGTTATTTTTATTATAAAAATTAGGATTTTAATTTAAAAAAAAAAAAAAACATCACCAGGAATATTTTAGACTTAGGGTTATTAAAAAAGAAATATAGGCTCTATTATCAATGAATGTGTAAATAAAAAAATGGTAATTTTCTATAGTTAAAGAATCACTATAAATAAACTTCTGTAAATCCTGAATTTTAAAAAATTGCTGATATAATCAGTTAATGGTGTTCCTTTGATATTGCGTTAATAAACTAAATTTTCTTGTAGTTTATTTTTGGTTTTTCGTTTTAAGCCTGCTGGAGCTGTGGATATTTTTTAGTATCTTTTTTATATCTTTAAAACCAATATTTTAATAGCTTTCTTAACAGTTTAAGACATCCAAGCAACTTAAAAATAAAGACAACTTAAAAGTCTGTTTTAAATAAATTTATTGTTAACTTCGTGTTACTGTGAACTTAAGTCAAAGTTATTATACTAAGACAAACTCTATAGGAGGTTAGCGAATAGCATTCATCTTTTACGAGTATATTATCAGAAGAGTACATAAAACCTTATTAGCATATTAAAGAAAAACAAAAATTAAGTTGTCTTACTATTACTCTGTACTGTAGCCACGGTATGTCCATTCTTGTAATATACATCTTTCTGAAAAGTTTTTAGCAAAAAAATGCCTGCGCCTTGCATATACAGGGGGCCCACCCCATTCGCCTACGAGAAATAAAAAGAGTTGAGGAAAAAATTTTAGCACGGTCATATGTGGGTCCATGAGGAGCATATTTCAAAATTATTTTGAAATATACAGGGTGACCTAAAAGAAAGTACATATCAAAGTTATGTTTTTTCTTATGGAACACCCCATATTTTTGGATATTTTTAGATACTTCAGACCAAATAAAGGTGAGTTATTGTTATATTTCCTATACCTAAAACTAACCGTTTCTGAGAAATTTAGAGAAATTTAAAAATACAGACCATAATTTAAAAATTGTTTACACCCTGTAACATATAACGAGCTGCTCGTAATTAAATTATTTGCTTAGCTCAAGGTTTAAGTTAACTATCACAAAAGTTTTACCTTATTATTATACAGAGTGTTGAAAAAAATTGACTTAAAGTTTGGACACAAATTTTATTAAATAAGTTCCTTAAGTTAAATGGAACACCCTGTATTTAGTGGCCTATTCTGACGCGGAACTAAATTTTCTTTAAAACCGTATTAGGGTTTCCTATACCTATCTCTTCTGCTTTTTATGCAAAAGGCGTTTATATATTTGACTTATCCTTTATCTTCAAAATGAAACACCCTGTATTGTAATTAAAAAACCTTTTTATTAAGGATTACGTAGATTTACTAAAAGCACAAGTTTACATTTTTGAAAATAAGATGAATCTCAAGCAAAATGCAGGCAAAAGTAATAACTCCAATTTATTGCCATTTCTTAAATATTTAAGCATTCTTAAAAATAAGGATCGAAATATAGTAGAAGGCACTAATTGTTGAGACAAAATATGTTAAATTGCCCTTGTTTCTTAGCAAATATATTAGACTTTATTTTTCATAACAACGGATTAGTTAACAGACATAACTTTTACTACTACAGTGACGAAAATCCTAATATTTTTGAAACCCTTGATCATTAGCTCAGATGGGGGTGGGAATAATTTGAACACGAGTAGTTTTATTTTACATAAAATCTGTACAGGTGGGAATAATTTGCAACAGAGGTGCTTTACTGATTTGATCCTATTAAAATCTTAGATTTTATCAATTTGAATCTTTAAGAAATTTTTCAAAAAATTGTGTAGAAATTACTATTTTAATAAAAAGGTTTTTTATTACAATACAGGGTGTTCCATTTTGAAGATAAAGGATAAGTCAAATATAAAACGCCTTTTGATAAAAGCAAAGAGATAGTATAGAAACCTAATATGGTTTAAAACAAATTTAATTTCGCGTCAGAATGGGCTACTAAATACAGGGTGTTCTATTTAACTTAAGGAAGTTATTTAATAAAATGTGTGTCCAAACTTTAAGGCAATTTTTTTCAACACTCTGTATAATAATAAGGTAAAACTTTTATGTGATAGTTAACTTAAACCTTGAGCTAAGCAAATAATTTAATTACGAGCAGCTCGTTATATGGGTGTAAACAATTTTTAAATTATGGTCTGTATTTTTAAATTTCTCTAAATTTCTCTAAATTTCTGAGAAACGGTTAGTTGTAGGTATAGGAAATATAACAATAACTCACCTTTATTTGGTCTGAAGTATCTAAAAATATCAAAAATATGGGGTGTTCCATAAGAAAAAACATAACTTTGATATGTACTTTCTTTTTAGGTCACCCTGTATATTTCAAAATAATTTTGAAATATGCTCCTCATGGACCCACATATGACCGTGCTAAAAGTTTTCCCCAACTCTTTTCATTTCTCGTAGAAAAACCGAGGCGAATGGGGTGGGCCACCCTGTATAGGAAGCCAAAACAAATCAGGCATGGTTTAAAATTTGACCCAATTTGACTTAAAATAATTTAACATAGATAACCTTATTTGCAGGGCCGCCGCTAGAAAAAAATGTAGAGGTGGTCAAAAAGTCTAAGTCAATTTACTAGTCTAAAATTAAGTTAATTAAAAACACAAAAAAATAACTCAACTTTAATTTCTAAATAATAATCCAACTTATTTAAATTTCTATGCGGTATTAGGTCTGTTTGTTATCCAGAAATAGAGTACTCCATTTTACACTTTTTTGTCAAAAAACCGTTTGCTATCGTTAGTGTAATTTAGGACTACGTGTTTGGTATGAATTCTGGTGTAAACTAGTTTTCACTTAATTACTCTAACTCTCGAAGTAGTGAAGTTAGATGCATTTTTACTACAAGACTTAAAGTTGTTTGTTTATAAATATAATCATAAAGCCATTTTTTAATTTTAAAATAAGTCTAACGCCTTTGGTATAAAAATCTAATACGGAACTTATTTACACTTAGTTCCATTTTTTAGTCCTACACTTACCTACTCTGTCCTACTCTGAACTTGATAACAAACAGACCTGTTGTAAAATTTTAGGATTTAGACGAGAATTGTTTTATTTTAAGTAAATTTTAAAATCCCAGGGGTCGACGGACCTCCCCTGACCCCCCTATCGGCGGCCCTGCTTATTTGACAAGACTTGTTAATAACTTACACCGATAAAATCTAAAATTCTTGCAAATAGAAGAACGATGCAAGTTCAATTTTAAAAATTTAAAAGAATATTCTTCTAAGATAAATCTCCAAAGATAAATAAATTTAATACTCTCCAAAACAGTTAGATCTCTCCGCACAGCATCATAAACTGTCGGTCGCAGCCCTTTGCTGTCCAAATGACGTATCACGATGGACACAGGACTTCACTTGTTCAGCTCCACAATAAAACGACTGCACAAGTGATCATCGCAAGATAAAATGACGAAGACAAAAATGTCGTCCATGTAGGTACGTTTGTCGCTACTGGTTTTTTATGACTGGTACTTAAACATAATATAGTTTGGTATAAGTTTTGTTAGGAAATTTTGATCGTACAGCTGATGATAATGTGGTGAGTGATCGATTGTTGTATATTTTGAACAACAATGGTGAGAAAATTTTAAAATACCCTTGTTGGATACTTGCCAAAAATGTCTATCTTTATACTCTTTACAATGGGGCCGCTTCTGTCTTGGTCCTAGGGTATAGAAACTGAATTTCTTTAGAGCTCTTGACCAGTATGAACTGGCAGATTGGCTTAAATAATAGTCCAGAGCATTTAGATCAAAATCGACCGAAAAAAAGAAAATTTTAAGGCCAACAGATATCGAGATGCGGTTTCCTGCATTGTGCTCCCAGGAAAAAAGTCTATACCGGGTGTTGCTCCGTCGAGCGGGACATAGGGAATTCCATGTAAATTTTGAAGTGGTTCAATATTGGCTCCCCTAATTATTTTAGAAGAAAATATATAAGGATTTTTTAAAGAGCACGAAAAGTTGAACCCAGTGTACAAATTTCAGCTCTTCTCAGTCCGCCAGCTAAGAGATAAATGCTAAAATAAGTTACGAATCTCCTATCTTTTTACGCGCCCTGTATTATTAGAAGTTTATAATAAAATACCAGAAAAATTATTTAACCTCTTACTCTCAAGTTGTCAGATCAATGCCACATCATTTTTAAATAATAAACTACTTAAATCAAGAAAAAGACACTATGATAAAATGGTTTTATCAGGGAAATAGTTATCAAAAAGTAGCGGACATGTTTGCAGCCTATTTTCCCAATAGGCCAATACCAAGTAAATCGACAATAGAACGGACGATAAAAAAATTTGAAACTACAGACACAGTAATCAATAATTGCAAATGTGAAGAAAATCGACGTAAAAATCAGAGACAAATTGTACAAAACGAGAGGGATTTAGACGTGATACTTTGTGTAGAGGAGGCCGAAGGAAACATTAGCACGAGACAACTGGAGGACATTACTGGACAAGACCACACCACAATATCTCGAATTTTAAAAAGATGTAAATACCACGCTTACAAGTACACAAGACACCAAGAATTAAGAGACGGAGACGAAATACGACGACAGGAATTTTGCTTTGAGATGATGGAGAGGACAAACACTGACAGAGGTTTTTTACAAAATATTTGCTTTACTGACGAATGCACTTTTACATTGAACAACGAACCCAACATTCAAAATTGCCGGTACTGGAGTAACGAAAACCAAAATCGATTTGTTGAGACAAGGACTCAATATCCACAAAAAATTAATGTTTTGGCGGAATTTTCGGCCACCATATCCTTGACATTTTTCCTTGACCGAAATTTGAATGCGAGTACTTTCTGGAACTTTTAGAGAAACAAATTTTGCCTGCTTTGAACAACCTTGCTCGTGGAAATCAAGAGATTTGGTATCAAATGAATGGCTGCCTAGCACACAGTACCAGAGCTGTGCGCGAATACTTGAACAACGCATTTAATAACGACATCATAGGCCCGAACCACGCAATATCTTGGCCAGCCAGGTCTCCGGATCTTTCGCCAAACGATTTTTTTCTATGGGAACATTTAAAAACTAAGCTTTATACCAATAAAAATATGAAAATTTAGACCAGCTAAGGAATGCTATTTCCGCTGAATGTGCCAGAATATCGATGTACCAACTAGCCAACGTAAGAAATGAGTTTTATAATCGTTTGGGTTATTGTCTGGCAGTTAATGGAGGAATATTTGAGCATTTGATTAAATCCTGATATTTTCGTCATAAATTGATTTCTAAATGTCGACAAATTTGTTTATTGTCTTGCGTAACTGTGAGTGCATGTGTTGGAATTAGCTGTAAACTAAAATGAAATGCGAAGATTCTTTTTGAAATTCCCGTATAAAATTGTTCAGTTTTGGCAATGACATTATAAATTAATGATCTAAATTGTCACTGATAAATCGATATGGTGTTTTATTATTGATTTCTAGAGTACAGGGTGCATAATGAGATACTACGTTGCAGAAGTATTTAAGCAGTTTACTCTTTACTGGTTGGTTGAAAAATGCTGAAATTTTTATTTTGGGTGGAACTTATTGTGCTCTTCAATAAATCCTAATAGCATTTCAATCTAAAATAATTAGGGAAGCCAATATTTGACTACTTCAAAATTTACATGGGATTCCCTATGTCCCGCTCGGCGGAGCAACACCCGGTATATTGGGGTTATGCCATTTTTTGAAAAATGCATTTTGGTGCAATAAATGTATTTTGCAATTGCATAATTACTTGCCATTACAATGGTTGCATACAAGTGAGCACTTCGTCGGCACCCGCACCTTGTGCCACCGTTGGTTTCACAGAAA
The DNA here is from genome assembly GCA_019359885.1 of Listronotus oregonensis. NCBI lineage: Eukaryota > Metazoa > Arthropoda > Insecta > Coleoptera > Curculionidae > Listronotus > Listronotus oregonensis. The sequence goes on from JAHBCN010013940.1 coordinate 23,246, forward strand.
CAAGAGGTACTGCTTAAAATTTCCTCGGGACCGGCTCCCTGGGTCATGGTGACAGAACTGAGCTCTCCATCTTCCAGTTCTCATCCCCATCAACGGATTTAAGGTCTCCTTATTCCCATATTTTTTCTCTTCAGTCGATACAGAAAATTTCTGTTCGCGGCGTTTCTTACGGTAACGTTACTTACTCTCTTGATAGCTTTGGCGCCTTTTTCAAATCCAGTTTCGAAGCAGAAAAGATTTCTAAAGCAATTGTATTTATGATATGTGTAATATAAATTAATATTAAATTAAATTTTTTATAATTTATACCCCCGGGTTATTCTAATGCCAGATTTGAATTTGGCATCCCCGAATACCCCCGAGTATCGATTTTCGACTGATTTTCATGGACGCTGCAATTTCCCTTCCAATCTTCTTCGCACACTCCCGCAGAGCCGCCTCCGAGCGCCCCGGGTAATTCTAATG
>JAHBCN010013941.1:0-23474 GCA_019359885.1 Listronotus oregonensis
TAATAAGGTCATTAACAAAAAGTTTATGAAAAAGTAAATAAACGATAATAAAAATTTGTTTAAAACAGTACTTTTAGGGATTGAACTAATTTTGTTATTAACTTACAACACACTTTTATAAAAATTATTGCTGTAAAGTATAACTTTTTAAATAATATCCAAAAAAAGTTGCTTTATTTACAGACAACTTGCTTTTAAAAATATTTTACAACCTAATTAATAATGCCCACCCTCAGCCCATCCGTCAGGATAAAAGAAAACGTTATTTATATTCAAAACCATAATTAAGTTTAGGCGACATGTAGCAAAAGCTTTAAATAAAACAGAAGGGACGTCGTCAAAATTTTAAGGTAGTATGTAATATGCGGTAATTTAGAGTTTTAAATTTAATTTTTACCCAAAGGCCTTTGGCTGAGCTAAACGCGGGGTCATGGAAGAGCTTTTAATTGCATTAGAATATTTTTATTGCGTAAAGGTTGTATTTTGTTTTAAAATGGTTAAATTATTTGGGTAAACATTTTCCTTAAGGGCGCCACTTTAATCTTTGGCTAAACCAAGAAATTAAAACAGGTATACAGGCATTCCAGGTGTACAGGGTCTTTGATTATATTTACATGGCTTCTGAGGCCTTTATTTTTGAAGACAGAAAAAAATGTTTTATATAATTTTTTTCCATATTATCTTTTGAAATTATCATTAAAAAAAATGAAAAAATATACGCAACTTCAACTTTTTAAATGAAGCATCCTATATATTATGCCCTACAACGAAAGATCTTTTTTTTGATTTCAATATATATATATATATATATATATATATATATATAAAATATATATATATAAAATATATATATATATATATATATATATATATATATATATATATATATATATATATATATATATATATATATTGGTGATATTTGGATGAACCATTTTTAAGATATTTTAGGTTAAATTATGTATAAATTACAAAAAAGTTTCATATTAGTATCAAGAAAGCTATAGAAACAATAAAATTGTTATGTTGCTGAATTTGGTGAGGATTTTCTCTGGATCAATAATGTTTATTTTTGTGATTAAACATTTCTGCTAAAGTGAAGGAAAACTTGTCGGTGAATAGAATTTTATTTAAAAACTTTGGATCCTGCTGCATAAACCTAGCTATTTTCAATGCATACTTAGGTCGGTCCTGCATGTTTTGTTCAGGAAAATTCTGAACGGACATAAATTTATAAGGAAAAAATTTGTGGACTATTAAGGTTTAATAAATTTTATAATCTGTTTTTTTAAGTTCAGATGCTTTATCAGAAATTGATATTTCAGGATTTTTTAAAATTATTAAAAGTAGTTAGTGCTAGTTCAATGGAAAAAGTAAAACAATTATCCTGAAAAAACGATGTTATCCAAAACTTTGTTTTATTTCGTGCTGCAATCCTTTTTTTCATTTTAAAGCTTTTTCGTTTAATTAACTTTCTTACTATATATTTAATAGTATCTATAGATGGTACCCGTTAAGCATATAATAAGTAATATTCCCTTTGCATTGTCGTCACATTATTATTGTTATCTTTTATATAGCCCATCGAAAAAAAGCAATACAAACTACTTTTAATAGTAAAATGATAAATTTTAACTTTTTAAAATATTAATACGTCAAATTTGTTAAAACAATTTTATTGTTTTCATAGCTTTCTAGATACTAATACGACTTTTTTTCCAATTTATTTATATTTTAAGCTTAAATATATCAAAAATGGTTTATCTTAATATTATGAATGTATATAATTTTTAAATCAGAAAAAAAAGATCTTTTATTGTAGCGCATAATATACAGGGTGTTCCATTTAAAAAAGTTGAAGTTGCCTATATTTTTCCATTTTTTTATTGCGATATTTTTTAACTGATAATTTTAAAAGATAGTATGGAAAAAAACCTACAATTTTTATATAAAACATTTTTTTCTGTCTTCAAAAATAAAGGCTTCAGAAGCCACGTAAATATAATCAAAGACCCTGTACATTTCAAACACAACAATTTTAAAGATGCATAAGAGTATACGAAAACATAAAAATAAAAATGATATGTTATAAAATATTTACAATAAAAAGTAAGACATATTAGATGTTTAAGAAAAATAAAAAATTATTTTAAAATTTCGCGTTTTCTCATGGATCCCATATTTGTACAAAAATACTAAGTATCTCCTGAATTTGCTAACCATAACATTTCAACTCTTCGACGTGGAGAATGCACGTTAAGAAATTCAACGGTATAAAACTGTTTTTAAGTATCTCCATAAATAATAATCCAATGAATTAAGGTCAGGGAACGAGGAGACCATGTTCTTGGCCCTCCACAACCTATCAATTTGTTCCAGAACATGAAATTCCTGACGTTAATTACTGTGAATTAGTAATTAATTTAGGTTTTTATGTTAATAGTACAGTTATTATTGTTAATTATTTAGTAGTATTTTATTTTAAGTCTAAGAGCCATTTTAAAAAGCCCTTGTGACAAATTATTTAAAATGAATCAAAACATACCCGATAGTATTTGTGGTTTTTACACTTTTGTTTATGTTTCTACATTCTTTCGTAAAAATGGCAATGAAAAAATTGGTATTTACAAAGGAAATGACAAGATATACAAAAAGAAGTTAAAAGGCCAATTTTGTTAAAAACAGAAAATTAAATTACGATTTGTAAACTATAAAGTGATTTTTTTCTTCTATTTTCAGGACATCATTGGATTAAGGTCTGGCTAAACCTTCGTTTTATTATCCTTCGGCGTTAGAAAATTATTACACTAAGTCGTTTTTCTTTAATTTTTTAATACCCTGTATTTTAAAAACAAATATTGAGCTGAACTGCATATGAAAACAAAATCTACTAAGGAATTTACTGTTTCATTTATTCCCAATCTTTGTGTTACACCCTGTATATAAAAGGACACAGCAGAAATATCAGTTTTAATAAGTGTCATTTTTAACGAAAGTTATTTTTAACAAATGCTATTTTTGACAGATAATATTTTAAGAATACCATTTTTGACAATTGCTATATCTGGAGATTATATTTTTTATACTCAAGCTGCCACAGCAAATAATTTATTATTAAAACATTTTATTATTGTTTTGTCTTAACCAATTTTAGGCCTGGTACTTTTATTAACGGATATCTTTATTTTCCGAAAAAAATTATCCGTTAATGAAAGTACCATGTTTTAAATAATACTTAAATTTGAAATTATAAGGTTTATCTGTTTGTTTTATTTAAAATTAAAGACTTTTTAATTTTGGGCCCAATCCCTTTGGTTACTAATATAAAACGTTTTTAAAAAGGTTTTACCGTTTGTTTGTAAATATCTATATTAATCCAATTAAAATATGGATTATTCAAAACAAATTTTTAAATAACATAAAGCAACCTGGGAGTGTTATTTTATTTAAGCCGTAGTATGTAAATTAGGTTGTTTTACTTAATGGGTTATGAAAAAAAACAGACGATAAAGTTTAAAACTTTAAAAAAAATTAAAAAAAGTTAAAAAAATAAAAACAAATAGATTTTGTTTTTTAAAAAAACGATTTTTACTTTGTATTTATTTTAAAGTTGTTTTAAAGGTTCGAAAACCAATCCAACAAAAAAAAGTATAAACATTGTTATTATTTATTAAAAAAGTTTTTTGAAAAATTTTAAATAATTTTAAAATGTAAAAGAAATATAAGCTTTGGAAGAAAAAGATTTTCTTGGTTTATTAAAAAAATAAAAAAAAACATATTAAAACAATATCCATGGTAATAAGTTTAAATATTGACAATAGAAAATCATTTTTTTAATTGACTGAAAAAACCATTACATATTTTTTTAGGTTAAAAAAGGACAAATAGAAAAAACGTCTTTATTAAACAAAAATGTCACTTTAAAACTGATTAATTAAACATCTTAAATAACTTATAGTAATCATAGGGTTAACGTTTTTTTTTTTTTTTTTAGAAGACGACTTTATTTTCTTGGATTTTAGAAATAAATAGTCTAAGATCCGAACCTAAATCGACCTGCAGCGGGATGATCATAGAATAAAAGGGTTTTTTTTAATAAATTTAGTATATCAAAAAATGTATAAAACATGGGTTTGGTAAAAAAATCCTGGACAGGCTATTTTTAATAATTAAAAAGTAAAAATGTTGTTTCTTTTTATCTCGAAAACTATCAAAGTTAACAAAAAACGTATAGAGTCCTTATTTGCTTAAAATGCTAAAAGCCACAACTTTGCTTTTAAAAGTTTTTCCTATCCTATAGTTTTCAGATTCGAAATCCTAACCTTTAAATCTTTTAAGGTCAAGGGGGACCGATCTATTTTTGCTTTTTCTTCTAACCAATCCTTGAATTAAGAAATTCAAGGATTGATAGGGGGTCGCTACTCTTCAGCATGACCTTCACTTTTATGTTTGGGGGTCTTTCAAGGGCAATTACACAAATTTTCAAAGTGCTTCAAGGACCTACTCAAAATTGTTCGCCAGCTCTCGGACCATTATGATTGGCAATTCGGCAGTGTCTACTTTTTAAAGAAATATGTTATATTTGCAAAAAATAATGATTTGGTAGGAAAACAATATGACTTTAATTTTAAATTCCCTTCAAAACACTTATCTGTGTCATGGCGTCGCTCATGAGCTCACGTCATTCTAAACAGTAAACAGTACTCGTAAGTGTTTAATCTTTACAACTTATTTCTGTTAAGACATCTGTAATATAAGTTTTTACGTTATTTCATATTATTTAACAAATTATAAAACGGTGTGATGGTTCGTCTTGTTTTAGGTGTAAAACTTAACAGATTTTAATAACATAATAGTACGGGATCCAAATTAGAGGCGACCTTCACCCATCTGCCAACCGAGTGAAAACTATTTTTTATCAAATATAATATGTAAATAAAAGTATCGCTAAAGGGTTACTTAAAAATTATGCTTAATTTTAAAAATTGAAAAGTTTTGTGTATAATGTTCATTTTTTTTATTCCACATGACAGTACTAATATACCACTAATTTTTTTCTGTAATTTTATAAATAAAAATTTTAATAATTTTTTTAATATTAAATTTTAAGAATTTCCAAGTGGTTTATTTATTTGTGAAGCGGGAAAATGTTAATCGGTACGCATCCGTACCATAAGTAGTTGCCGACAAACTCTGCTATCGGCTAAATATAAACTGAAAACCAATAGGTGCAAACTAAGGTAAGAACATAAATACATGCATACAAAGCAGGTAAGTCCACAGAAACAGCATTACATGAGCTTGTAGAAAAAGTCGAATATGCTCTCAAATACAAGGAGGTACTAATGTGTGCCTTCCTGGATATAGAAGGAGCGTTTGACAATACGTCCCTAACATCTATCTCAAACGCGTCTAGGCACAGAGGGATCGACGCAACAAGCTGCAGGTGGATAGACTGCATGCTTAAGAGCAGATCAGTATATACTTCAATTCTTGAAGAAACCCTTGTAGCTAGGGTTGAGCGAGGATGTCCGCAAGGGGGAGTTCTGTCCCCACTGCTATGGAACCTTGTCATGGACGACCTACTAAATGTCCTTCAACTTGAAGGGCACCAAACATTGGGATATGCAGATGATCTCGTCATTATTGCCCAAGGAAAATTTAACAATACTGTTAGGGATAAAATGCAACAGACCCTAAACACAGTTACCAGATGGGCGAGAAAGGAGGAACTAAACATAAACCCTTCCAAATCAGCCATAGTTGCCTTCACCAAAAGAAGAAATCTAGAGGGCTTAGGACCCTTGATCCTTGTGGGAGAGGTAAAATATTTGGGTGTCATCCTAGGCTCTAAACTTACCTGGAACCACCATCTTTAGAAAATAAGAAAGAAAGCGGATATGACTCTTATGTTAATTAGACGCGCTCATGGGAAAACATGGAGCCTTAAACCAAACATGGTCTATTGGTTATACACCATGGTGGTAAGGCCTATAAAACATACGCATCACTGTTATGGTGGGAAAAATGCGACAAAGAACTGCTTTACAGAATTGGCCAAGGTACAGAGACTTGCTTGCTTAGCTATAACAGGAGCAATTAAAACAACCCCAACAGCAGCCATGGAGTGTCTTCTAGACCTTCCACCACTTTACCTTATAGTGGTGGGAGAGGCAAGAATGAACTACTTCCGACTGCAACAGAAACCAACTGGTGTCTACGCTAGTTTGGGACACAACAACATAAAAAGTCAGGTTGGCGGCAACATCCTGGACGAGAAAACAGACCAGATGATTCCCCAATACTCATTCAACAAAAACTTCGAGGTAAAAATATAAGATCGAAGTGAGTGGCAGCAATCCGATTTTCCCGGCTCGGTTGGAGACATCATCTGGTATACGGATGGTTCCAAAACCGAGCAGGGAACTGGAGCGGGCGTGTACAGTGAAATGAGGAATTCACAATTTTCCATTCCACTAGGAACACACAGTTCTGTATCTCAAACCGAAATATATGCTTTACTGCACTGTGCAAAAGAAAACAACAGAAGGGCTTATAAAAACAAATGGATCTGCACAGCACGAGGGCAAACCAGGGAATGGATCCGAAACAAACACGAAGCATACTGGGGAAACCTCAGTAGAATAAGACATGGAAAAAGCTTCATAAGAGGCCCATCCAAAAGAATGAAGGAAGAACTACTCAGACAAAGTAGGAAAAGACTTCGCATAACAGTAGGGTTGCTAACAGGGCATGATAACCTAAGAGGACACCTACACAAGATAGGCATATACAATGGGAATCCAAGTTGCAGAATGTGCGACGAGAGGGAAGAAACGATATCTGTTTGAATGTAAAGCATTGAATCACAAAAGACAGGCATTATTTGGGCAACCGGAAATGAGCCCACAGGAATATATCAACCAACCAGTTTTGGAATTATACAGACTTGTTGAAGGAACAAGACTAATGGGAGGGTTGATATAAAAGACAATGGGAGATTAGGTACAAAAAGCCCACGAGGCTGCGCTGCCTCCGGTAGTTAATCAAGACGGCTCCCAGGGAAGAAGAAGAAGAAGGTTTGGACGCCCTTTAGAATGATTATTGCTAAATGAGACACTAAGAATAGAATATAAGTATACACAAGAACTATATACAAGTTTTTATTTACAATAAAATATGTTTTTACCACAAAACATCGTGTGATACGTCAATGAGGCGTATCAGAAACTTAATTCTGTGTTTATAACTATACAGTTTCCAAAAAGGAAAAAAAAATCCTTTGACAATTTTTTTGAATTTAGTTTACCTTTAAAATACAAAAGCAGGGAAAAGGTTTGAAATTACCCTTTTTATTAGACACTGATAGCCTTAATTAACTTGTCCAGAATTCGGAATTTTTTAATATAATTTATAACGTACCGACAATATCGGATGTTCACAAAATTTATACAAAAAGTCGAAGAAAAATTCAATTAAATTTAGCAAAGAAATTTATTTAAATTTCACTAGAAACCCGAAACGCCTTCCGAAGTCTATGGGGCGTAAATCTATCTGCGTTACGACACAATTAGAAATTGTTTTTTTATCACTACAAAAGTTGGAAAGTTTAAAGTTAAATTTAAAAATTATTTATAGTTTTTGGGACACCCGGTATCACTTGCCACTTCTGTGACACTTGGTACAAATTATTGACCAATTATCTTATCAACAAGTTTAGATATTATTGTGGGAAAATACTCGCGACTTGTCGTAAAAGTTGTTAATGGTAGCTTAGTGGCCGACATCCGAGAACTACATTTCCCACTTCGGAGTTGGTAGTTATTTTAATTTAAACGGAACTTATATATTTAATGACAAAGGCACTCTAGAAGATAGGTTGGTCTTCTTTCTTGATGTTTTAGTATGCAAGGACTACTAGGTTATTAGATCTTACCAATTACGTCTACAACTATATTGTTTCTCGTCGTCTCTGTATTTGGGATTCTCTCTGTTGTTCTTTGCTGCCACCTGTTACGATTTCACTAGCGCACAAAGTAACCCTCCCCTTTTTCGAATGTGTTCCCCCAGAGCAATAAAAGAAGACTTTCTCAAAACAATTAAATCTATTTACAAATATAAATAAAGCAACTAATTACAATGATAAACAAAAACAAATTAGAACTAACAATGAGAACTAGATTTAAGTGTGAAATGAACTGCCGTGGTTTTATTTGTTAAGTGTAAGTTAAAACCAATTTGGAAAAGATAAGATCCCCTGGTAAATTTAGGAAATACAAGCTTTAAGAAAACAAAAATATTTAAAATCACTTACTGCTATTTATACTTAAAAAACAAAGGAAGATAAACCCTTTCCCTTAAGAAGGATACCCTTAGTGAAATTCCCTTAAATATGCAATCTATTTGTCTTTTAAAAGAATTTGATTTATAAGAAAAATGTTTAAGATCAAAACCCTGAACAGAGAACTCACGAGTAAAACACAACACTTTCTAACGAGGTTCAGACTGTAATTAACTCAAATAATAACTTTTAAATTCCATGAAACCTATTCGTCCTTCCCTGATAAATCCCCACTTGATTTCGCGTGGTCCCTGGTTTAGGCCCTTTTCCACCAATTAAACAGGAATATTAACCCTGTAATCCCGCCCTATTAGCGTGGTTCCTATTTTACGCCTTATTGCATACTTTGGCCTCTTAGAACTAGAGGGCGCGAGTGGTTCTAAATCGGGGTTCATTTAGTTTTTAAATTCTAATTTACGGCTTTAATGTTCAAGTCTTTTACCTTTATATAAAATACTTAATAGTAATCTATTCTACATGATTAGAAAAAAAAACCTATATGAAATTTATCGTAAATTTTGGATTTTTGTCTTTCTTGTTGTTTTACATAGGTAAAAAAAATCATAAGACGAAACTACTTTACAAATCAAATTAATACGCTACAAAAACAGAGTCTTCATATATATTCTTTTGTTTTTCATATTGGTAAAATCGGTTTAATAAAAATAATGAGCCAGGCCATGGTCATTTTGTCGACATCTGTGCATATGTGCCTTCTTTTTCCCGAACCATAAACCACGTTGAGGGTAGTTCTGTGAATTTTTGTATCTTGAATAATATTTGGTTACTGTTTACGATGTTTACTTAATTCCAGTATGCGATAAATTAAGGTCTTGGGTTCTTAAAATATTTACAATCGACATATTTATGAGATAAGTCCTGGGAACGTAACAAAATATTTTTTTTAGATTATTGTTTATCTTAGAAGCCCTTATCCCCTTATTAAGTTATATTTTCCAAATGGTGCTAAAAGGTTTTTTTCTTTGTGTGCAACGAAATAGTCTTTTGAAAATACAGGGTGGTCAAGATATATTCCCTTACATTACCTTCTTTATCCAGCTAATCTCCTAAAATACCATTCACTATCAGCTTTTTTTAATCACCACTTCCAGCTAAGGCCTGTCCTGCATAAGTTCTTTACAATCATTTAAATTACACCTTGCCTTTAAATTTTGCGTAGAATGTGTCAATCCAAAATTAACACCGAAAAACATTTAAGGTAGCTCTACTAGCTAAGAGAAATGTACACTTTTGTACAAACTATAGAAAACAATTTCCATTTTTCGATAAACTACTTAATAGAACATTTTGGCGGTTGCCCTGAATGCTAGGAAATTTTTAACGTTGTCGTAAACAATAGAAAAAGACCTTTCAGCCACGGGTCCATTTCAACCGCTCAAATGACTGTACTAGTCCTAAGAAATAGAAATAAACTTTTCAACTACGGGTCCTACCCGAACCGCACAAATAGCTGTACTACTTTTAAAATCCTGACGCGCGTGGTTCGGGCTCTCTTGACGCTCCTACCCCTCTCCGCGACTTCCTGACCCTTTCGCGTGTCGACAGCGTCCACCCAAGGGCCCAAGCTCTTTTTGGATGAGCCGATGCGCTGCGTCATCACCAGTTCACAAAAGCATGTCGATGCGTTGGCGTTGCAGACCGACCTGCGATTTCCTTTGTTTCGCTATTTTTAGATTGGTAAAGAGGAATTTACTGATTAAAAAATGAATTATTATTTTATTAAGATTTAGAAGGAAATATTAGCGTACTTTTGGCGAGAGAAAAATAGCATTCATGTTGCTAGATGTGTTTCTGCAACACCATGACATATAATTTTGGTTTTGGTAACCTAAAACTGAGCAATTGATCGCTGGGAACTACAAAGTACTTAATAAAAACAAATAAACACTAAAGAGACTATTGAAATACACATAAAACAAAATGACGTTTACCGTGTCATGATGTAATTCACTTTAAATTGGTTTTCTACTTATCGTGACGATTTACTGTATTTTGTATTTTTATATTTTAAACGGTCTTTTACTTACTACATTTTACCAGTTAATTTTAGAAAGATATATAGCGTAATTTTACCAAACAATTTTTTGTATGAAAAATCTATTTTAATGGGTCTTAATTACCACTTTTTTCAAATATAATTAAAAACCATTAATCTATCATTCTTGGGCTCAAATGGTTTTATGTTTAATCATTTCATAAAACATGATTAAATTGAAAAGCCGATAGGCAATAATCATTAGAAACAAATTACCATTTATAGTGAGCCATTTTGTTGTTTTCTATGGTGACATAAAGCATGATTGATGTTTCTGAATTCATTTAAGAAAAATATAGATCAATCAACGCTATATAATTCCTTATAAAAAATAAAAATCAATTTCTTTAAAGACTAGCACAAAAAATTATTTTAGTTACTTACAATAAGCTTTTACCTAACTCTTCCTTTAGAAAAACCATAAAAGATGGAAATGCGGTTAATAATAGTATGTACAGTATTTTTTGTAACTCAATTTCGTAAAGTATAAGTGATTTTGGCAGTTTCGATTTTTAAATATCTTGAAAAAACTAATATATGACATTTTTAGATACAGAATGGTTTTTTTTTAATTTTTTAAAATCTTGAAAAAAAATGTTAAACTTTTTTTGTCTCTCAGAATCTGATAAAATTAAATTTAGCAATTTAAAAATAAAACGTCTCAGTTACGGTAAATCACATCTTTACCTTTATAATGGGATAGCACTCAAAGAAAAGTCATAATAAATTTAAAAATTAACTACTTTAAACCTTTGAAATTTAAATGTTAAACTTAATTATAAACTAATATTTTTATGGTTAAATTAACGATAATTTTGAAAAATAAATTTTTGGTATCTTGTAAGGCAATTCTAGTAAAAGGACCTGAATATTAACTTAAATATCATGATTTTTTTGTTTTCAAATTTGTCTGATATCCGCTGGATTATTGTTCCTTTTTTATTCTAAGATAGTCCACAAATGCTTAAAGCAAAGATATTCCCATATTGTAGATGTTCTTAGTTAGGTGGGAGGCAGCATATTAGCATGGAGCTTAAAGATTAAGTTCCGTTACTGCAGAAACTGCAAGGAGCAGGTTCCTACGGCTTGTAGTTGCTTAAGACGAAGACGCTTTCTTGTCACATTAAAGTACTAGACTTCTTTGAATGAAATTAATACGAGTTATTATTTCTCAGACATAAAAACAGCATTTAAATCAGAGACTTGAGATATATACAAAGCTGCTCATAAATATAAATAGATACCTGTAGTCAGTAAAACTATAAGTGGAATCATTAAAGAAAAAAATAAGATAGATTGTTGATAAAAAAAATATATAAAGTTGGTCTCAGTATAAACTTTAAGTTACACCATAATTAATTCTATAAAAGTTAAAAGGGTGACAATTTACAATAACAGATATAATAGCAACTGAAGAGCCAAGAAATAATAGATAAAAAATCGTAGGTACAAAGTTTGTTAAGAAAGCTCATCATGCAAGACCTGGTCAAAAGCCTTAATTAAGGCAGAAATACACTACTGTATCGTGTTTTGACGTAATGCGTTAGATTTTCATGGGCGATGGAGTAAATATCAAAAAGTTTGACATATATGTCAAAACTTGACAGATTTTTGTCTAAACGATATCAAAGTAACAAATTTTGGTAGCAATTATTTCTAAAAAGCTTAACAATTGGCAACTTTCGTCTTAATCGCTCACTGGTAGATTTATTTGCTAATAAAATAAACCAAGTTTTAAATGTTTAAGTCTAAAAATAAAAATAATAATAACAATAATAATGTTTCCCCCATTAAAAGTTTAAAAAACAATTGGCAACTGCGCCACATGTAGCGGGAGTCCGTCAAGTCAGTCGTTTTTAATAGTGCTGAATTAATTAGGCAGTAAGGAAAACTGGGTTCGTTAAAGTAAGGCTTGTGTAGAAACTAGAGAACGATATTTTGAGTAACTTATTTAAACTAAAATGTAGCTGTTTTTCTTTTTTTTTTAATTTAAAGACTTTCCATTCTTTAAGCAAAATAAAAAAGTGGTGTTGGTTTAAAACATAATAATTTGTTTTCTTCAAATAGATATTTAGCTTTATTTTGTGGTAAGCACATTTATTCTTAAACTACAAATAAAAACCCCAAAGTTTGGTAGAAAAAAAACCTAATTTTTACGCAGGGGAGGCTGGTACATAAAAGCTGCGGTGCTGCATACCGTTCAAAAAAATTAGAACAAGGACCAAACAATAATCTATTATTTTTAACTAAAATTTATTTTAAAAGTAAATATTAAAATAAATTGCAAAAAGTATTTTTTTTTTTGGGGTTTTGCAGCTCTAATGCACCAGCAGCCTTGATGTAAATAAACATCTCTTGAAAAATTTTTTAATTATGTTGCCAAATTTTTTAAATTTTAAAAAGCTGTATTTATAATTAACTTTTGACCCATGTGTTTCTGGCTTTTTTGGCTTGTTTTGAGCTACACTATCGCTCATTAAAATCGTGAGCATCATACTTTTTACACCCTGTATATATTATATACAGTGTGTCTACTTAAGTTAGCAACATATGGGAAACTTTTTTATTATTAATTTTACGAAAAAAAGTTATTCTTTATAAAAAGTTCTGCATGTTCTAAAACCTAAAATGCAATCAACAGGTATCATTTTTTAAAATTTTATACTATACTAGGTACGTCAAAAAATGTGAATTTTGCTTATAAGTAAAGAACCTTTATATTTTAAAGTATTGAAAAATTGTTATTATAAAAAGTTGTTTGGAATTAAAAATTTTGTCTTAATCTGCAATTACATCCTTCTAAATGAAAAAAAAAAGAATACAAATTTTGCTGGCATTTCTACTGAATTTTTATCAAATTTCGCTTAATACAACTGATGTTTTAAATGCCACTGTCAAGTATTTCTTGATAAAGCATCCTAGAATATAGGTAAAACAATTACTTTCTGAATTTCTTGTCGGAGCATCCTAGATTACATGTACAATAATTACAGTTAAATTTTCGTTATTCGGTAGATGTTTCAGAAAAAAAAATATATATATAAATTAATGCAACGCATATTAGACACGATTTTTAATTTCGAACCACTTTTTATAATAACAATTTTTATATTGTTATTATAAAAATATAAAGCTAATTTACGCCACTACTGACTAAAATTCGTATTTTTTGACTTACCTTGTATAGGATTAAAAAAATTTAATGATTGTATTGTACTTTTTAGAGCATGCAGAACTTTTTATAAAAATTAACTTTTTTTGTAAAATTATAATTATGTTGCCAATTTAAGTAGACACACTGTATATATATATATATATATATATATATATATATATATATATATATATATATATATATATATATATATATATATATATATATATATATATTATTATATATTATTATAATATATATATATATATATATATATATATATATATATATATATATATAATATTATATATATATATATATATATAAATCGGAAACACCCTACTTCGCAGGAATTTATAAATTAACCGTAAAACTTTTTTCAGAGGCATGCCTCTTAGTGAGTTACATTACTTTTCCTAGTTCTAGAGCAAAACATTTAAAGCTTTTAAAAATCATTTCCAATCTACAAACCTACAATAACAAGTATCATTGTTCAGCAGTAGCACATCCCTACTAAAAAGGACAACGAAGTAGTAACATTCCTGCTGTCAGATTTTGACTTTGACGACAAACGACGCTTCAAGTAACAGCATCACGTCAGAAGAATTTTAATTTTCCAAAATTTTGTTAATTTAAAAGTTTTATGAAAAAAATAAAAGACATATCAAAAAAAATAAGCCACCATTTAATTAATGGTCCAATCGAGAATTTTTGACGGAACGAGAAAAACAAAGAAAAAGTTTTTTCAAAAAACTTATTTTGATTTTAACGCAAACAAAGCACCAAGGAAGCAGGAACAAGAAAGTTCTCGTTAAAATAAAATTGGAATTCACCAGCCAGAAAACAGGACAAGTTAATCAAGTACCTTACAAGTTCGCTACAAGTACTAGCACAAAGATCGAACGAGTTTCCCAGCAACCATCATAATTGGGGCCCAATTCTGCCCGATCAACACAGACAACAAAAGAATTAGAAGCATTGGATTGGGGGTGAGTCGGTGAGTCGTTTCCAATTTTTCCTTATCCAAACAGTCAAGTTTACTCCCAGCCAAATTTAATTAACCTCAATTTTTTTTCTTTCTTTTTTTTAATTATTTTTGTATTAATTTGATTATTTGCGTTTGCTGGAGCTCGGTTTAGGTGAATAGTTTGAGTTTTGCCTTAGCAAGGTTAAAAAAAAAATTAGTGCAAACCCCCTTACTGAGTTGTTTTTTTTGCATGCACAAAATAATTTAGTGTAAATTGAGTTATCAAGCAAAATGAGTGACTGCAATGCTCTTATTAGAAAGGGGGGAGTTTAAAGGCTTCTTTAACACATTTTACTAAATTTGTAGACAATTACAAGCAACTAAACGAGCCTTTAAACGACACCCAAGTTATTTGTTTACAAGAAAGACTGAATGGCTTCCAAAAATGTTTTTACCCCAGTTTGGGGACATACAGGGGGAGATTGAGAGTATGGTTGACATCAACACAGTCGAGGAGCAAATACGAGGAAAGGAAAAAATTTGAAGACAAATATTATGAAATTGTAGCTTGCGCAAAAATATGCTTCCCAAAAACTAGTGATGATGATCAAATCCTCTCAGTCATATAAAACAAATTATTCTGGTAACTTTCATGTAAATTCAAAATTTCTGTGAAATTGCCAGATATTAAACTGCCAACTTTCGATGGCCCTTTGACAAGTGGCGGGAATACCGCGACACCTTGAATCCCTGATAAACAAGAACATTGACTTATCAGGAATTCAAAAATATCATTATCTTAGAGCCTGCTTGAGGGCAAGGCAGCGGAAGTGATTAAGTCAATAGAGTTTTTTTGAGCAGGGCTATTCGGGGTGGCATGGGATGCGCTTGTAGATAGATTCAATAATAAAAAAACTTCTTATTCATAATCATTTAAGCGCAATCTTTAACACTGAAACAATAACCAAAGAATCGTCTAGCAAAATACGAGGGTTAATCGGATAATTTATCTAAGAAAAGTTCCATAAGACTTTTAGGCAAGATACAACCAATTGGGATGTACTTTTGATATTTATTTTGAGTTCTAAACTAGATAACAAAGCTGTCCTTAATTGGGAAAGATGTTCGTCTCAAAATAAGTCACCAGTGTTAAGTGATTTTACTGTTTTTTGAAATCGCGAGCTGACATACTAGAAACAATCGAGCAAAATCCTGTAGGGTTCAGTTGTCGCAAGACAAGTGGCATGACAAGCAAAAGCCCCCTAATTTGAAAGTTTTGTTGGCCACTGGCAAATATAAATGTTATTTTTGTAATGAGGAACATTCAATTTATTCGTGCGCTGCTTTAGAAATTTATCCGTTGATGCAAGATTAAATTTTATTAAAAAGAAAAAAAAGGGATTAATTGCCTAAGAGATAATCATGAGGGAAAAAAGGGTATGGGTCCCTGCAGAAAAATGAAAATTTCATAACCCCTTTTTTCACCCTTTAAACAAGTATTTAAAAACCCTCTTTTTTAAAAGTTTTAAAAGAGATAGTTCGGGCACCAGCAAGGAGAATAATATAGCTCAAGAAAGCTGTCAAGGTGTCAACACAAATTTAGCGAGCACAGTATCGTGGCAGTGCAAATTTATATTATTCATAGTTCAGGTCCGGCTACGTATTTTGTCAACTGAAGAATAAAGGTTTATGACAAATTCGGTAATGAGCGTTTTGAAGCACTTTTGGATTGCGGTTCTCAATCCTCTTTATTTCCTGGCTTTATTCAAGCGGCTAGGATTAGCAACGGAAAGAGCCAATTTATCAGTTACTGGGATAGCCAACATTTCTTCTCGTGTTAAAGCAAAATGTCATGTCGATTTTTCCCCCAATTAATAACAATTATAAATTTTTTTAGCGTGTTTTATTTTGCCTGAAATATCCAGCATTTCAGCAGTAAGCAATATTGATGCAGCTTCTATAAACATACCCTCCAACCTAGAATTAGCGGATCCTGATTTTCTGGCGCCAGGCCCTATCGATGTTTTTTGGTGCCGATTTATTTTGGGTTTTATTAGGCAGTAAATAATTTCTTGTGGTAAGAATTTACCATTTTTGCAGTAAAATGAACTTGGTTGGATTCTGGCAGGCAAAATGAGCAATTCAAATCAGATTTGAGCGCCCTTCTTGTCACTTTGTTTCTAATGCTGATCTTCAGAACCTATTGATGAAATTTTGGGAGGTAGAAGAGACTAGTGTTTCCAAATCGCTTTCAAAAGATGAGATTCAATGTGAAACATATTCGCGAATACCACGCGACGGGATTCAGACGGACGTTTCATTGTCACTTTACCGTTGGGGCACCCGAGTTTTAGGTACTTCGCGCGAGCAACCGAAAACGTTTTTTATTCTATCGAGAAAAGGTTAAGTAAAAACAAGCAAATGGGGATTATTACGTCGATTTCATGCAAAAATATGAAACCCTAAATCATATGACCTTGAAGGAAAAAGGTGATGACAAGTCTAGTGCTGAGTATTTCAGCCCACCACGGCGTATTACGAGAATCGAGTCTAACCACCAAGTTACGCTGTGTTTGATGCATCAGCCCCTACTAGCAATGGTTTGTCATTAAACAATATCCAATTAGTAGTCCAGTTTTGCAGGACGATCTTTAGTATTCTGCTTCTTTCGTAAACATACTTTTGTTGTGTCAGCGGATATAGCCAAAATGTTCGTCAAGTGTTAGTCGAGCCTGCACAGCGAAGTCTTCAGCAAATATTGTGGAGGTCAACCCCAACGATTCTTTAAAAACATACACACTGAACACGGTGACGTATGGGCAAGCTTGGTTCTTGGCCATTCGTTGTTTATTCAAGCTAGCCAACGAATGTGACGAAACAAACCCTGAAATAGCTAGCATAATACGTCGCGATTTCTACGTAGACGACTTACTAACCGGACCCGACTCCATAAATCATGCCCAATACATTTGTCGAGAGATTTCTAGCGTCTTGAAAGGCGGATGCTTCGAACTTAGAAAATGGTATTCTAATAGCCCGGAAATACTTAAAAGTATTAACAAAACTGATATTTCATGCGAAATTCTGAATTTGTTCCAACGAGAAAGCGAAAACTTTAGGTTTAAATGGTCTTGTCAGAAGGACATGCTTGTTTTTGATGTCGACATTAAACCCCTATAAGTAAGGGTTATCAAAGCGCAGTGTTTTACCCCTTTTACAGCTAGAATATTTGACCCATTAGGTCTTTTGAGTCCCTGTATTGTACTGGCAAAGATCTTTATGCAGGAATTGTGGTCGGAAAATCTGGCGGGATATATTTTGCCTGATTCCCTTTCCCAAGAATGGGATCGTTTTAGTAAGGATTTAAAATTCTAGGTGACTTAGAAGTCAAAGGGGTCATGTCATTTGTAAGAAATTTTAGCGTTCAACTACATGGATTTCCGGATGCATCTCAGAAGGCTTATGGTGCCTGCGTTTATTTGCGCTCCATCAGTAACACCGGCCAAGTTTAGTAAATCTTCTCTGTGCGAAGTCCAAGGTCGCTCCTTCGGTCAGTTTCTATTCCTAGGCTAGAGCTTTGTGTTGCTCTGCTTCTAGCTAGGTTAGAAACAAAGTAGTTAAATCCATTAAAATTGATTTTGAAAAATGTGTGCTTTGGGTCCGATTCCACAATTACACTAGCATGGTTGAAAACCAGTCCCAACCAATTAAAAATTTTTGTCAGTAATAGAGTTTCTGAAATACAAACCCTAACCGAACATTTTGAGTGGCGATTTTTTGCCCGGTTTAGATAATCCAGCTGGGCCTTGTTTCCCGAGGTTATTACCGAGTGCCATTTTGAGTGCAGCTCAATGGTGGCAAGGCCCTTCCTGGCTTATGGATGGTTCTTCAAAAAGGCCAACTATCCAGATTGATAATCAAGATATTTTAAATTCCAGAATTAAAACCTCCTCAACTTTTCACTTTTTCTGGGTTGGAAAATTCCAGAGGAATCCAGCGAACATTTTCCCTTTAAAAGGTTTTCTTATTCAGCATGCAGCGTGTAACCGCATATATGTTGAGATTTAAATCTAACTGTTTAAGGAACCTACCGAAAGGAAATACGATGCTTTAACCATCACGGAAATACGCGCAGCTCAGGGGGCATTAATAAAGGTAGCTCAAGCCCCACCGTTTCCTGATGAACTTAAGGAACTATTAAAAGGGTAAAAAATTTAAAATTTAAATGCAGTATCATGAAATTAAACCCATTTCTTGATAGTGATGGCGTAATGCGTGTCGGAGGTCGCCTAAGACATTTCCAATTTTTCAAATGATAAAAAACATCCCATGATTTTACACTCCAATCATCATCTTACCAAAGTCATTTTTAAATCCGGGGATTTGCGCTTGTTGCATCCTGGGCCCCAATTATTGGGAACAATTCGAGAACAAATATGGCCCACCAACCTTGCACGCTCTGTTACTTTGACAGTGTTTAAAAGTGTTTTAAATTTAAACCCAATAATGTTACCCCCATCATGGGAAACTTACCTCGCGATCGGGTAGTTTCTTCGAGCCCATTTCATGTCACAGGAGTAGACTATGCAGGCCCAATTAAAAAGGATAGCAGGGGTCGCACTCTAGAGAAGTGTTACATAGGTGTTTTTGTTTGCTTTGCAACCAAAGCCCTACATTTAGAGCTAATATCTACTTTATCCAGTCAAGCATTTATTCAAGCGTTCCGCCGTTTTGTATCCCGGCGAAAACCCGCAAAAAATGGTTTCCGATAACGGAACTACATTTGTTGGAGCCGACCCGAGAATTGCGCCAATTTAAAAAAGCAAGAACGACCTGAATGAATTTTGTATGGGTGAAATGATTGAATGGTCTTTATACCAATTCACCCCACTTCGGTGGTCTTTGGGAAGCGGGCGTTGAGCGTCAAGCATCCCCTTTAGGAGTTTTAGCAAATGTCATCTTCATTCGAGGAGTTTTCAACTATTTTGTGTCAAATTAAACTATTTTAAACTCCCAAACCGTTTGCCCCTTTCTTCCTGATCCGAACGACTTCCATCCACTTACCCCGGCTCACTTCCTTATCGGAAAGAACATTTACCTCATTGCCAGACAAAAACCCCAAAAAGAAAGCAAAATGAACCGTTTAACGCGCTATCAATTGTTTTGCAAATTGTTCAGCATTTCTGGAGGCGTTGGGAGCGAGACTATGTATCAGAACTACAACAGCGCATGAAATGGAACAGTAATGACAATAGCCTTACAGAAGGAACCTTAGTACTTATTCGAGACGATCACACCCTTTACCCACAGAATGGAAATTGGGTCGCATCATAACTTTGCATCCAGGCACCGATGGTATCAGCCGAGTCGCGTCTATCAAGACTACCCAAGGTATTGTCAAGAGATGCTTTTCCAAGATTTGCCCTTACCTATAAATGCTGAAAGGGCCTTGCCTTTCAAGGCGGGGGGCAGTTCAGCAGGACATCCCTACTAAAAGGACAACGAAGTAGTAGCACATTCCTGCTGTCAGATTTTGACCCTTTACGACGACGACGCTTCAAATAAACAAAGTCAAAGAATTTAATTCCAAAATTTTGTTAATTTAAAGTTTTATGTTACAATAAATAGAATATCAAGAAAATAAACCACCATTTAATTACAATCATTAATTAAAAAAAAAAACAATATACTAGATGTTTTATTTAAAACCAACTTGGTGACGTTCTATCATTTTTTTTAAAAGTGCCAAAAGTAATTTATATACGTTTTGGAAGGAAAAAATTGTTAAAACGCGATAAAATGAATTATAAACAACTGTTAGGTGTTGTTACGATTAAAATTATCCCGGTTTCTTATTTCTACAATTATATTCAGAATTTTAGATTCTATTCACTAATATTAAGTATACAAAACAGTATTATAACTTTGTTTTTAACCCTTTGGGGCCAGTAAACCACAGCCTTTATAAGTCTTTTTTAAACCCACCCTATGTCTTTAATCAGAAAATAAACCAGCCGTGTTCCGTAAAAAGTATGTTCGTAATCCGGGAAAGGGTGAGTCGATTATAACGAGATTATGAAGCGGAGATATTTTTAAAACAGTTTTGCCTGGACTGCTTTAGTAACTTTAAATATTGCAAAAAAGCTTTGGTGTCAAAGCCATTATTTAATATTTAATTTGTCGTTGCGAAATTAACCCAAATATAAGGATATTTTAAATAAAACACCAAAATTAAATAGAAGTTTTTTTTAAAACATACGATAATACTTACTTAAAACACTTAAGCACGGGTAAACAACATATATTAAAAAAAAAGGATCTTACAAGAGAAAGAATAAAAATGGCAATGTATATAATTTTTAAATGAGAATTTATTTTTGTATAATAAATATATTTAAAATTGAATTGTATTTGTAAGACTTGTGTTCTTTTTTTGTGCCCGGAGTTTCACATTAAGTTTTGTTTACGTTAATTGGAGACTAACAATAAGCCAAAAATATATTTTTCGGGGATGGTTTATTTATAGGGATTATTAACGTAAACAAAGCTTATTAATAACACTTAATAATGCATAATTTTTGTTAATAAACGATTATAGTATAGGCAATTTAAAACACATAAATCAAAACATTGAGTCTATTTATAACCTTGCCACCCAAATAACAGTTATTAAAGCACCTGTCATGTTGGTTGCCTAAAATTAAAATACATCAGAAAAAAAAATAAGAAAAATTATGATTTTCACAATTCAGTAACAAAACAATCACCGAAAAATAGTATAACTAACTCGGGTAATAATTCTGATAAAAGAAATGATCTCGGATTTCGTGCTGGAAGGTCAACGATAGATCAAATATCTTTGGTCCTAATATTAGAAAAGAACCGAGTTTTAAACCCGGGGTGTTTACCAAATCTCAAATCCCCGTGGATTTTCAGCAAGCATATGACTCCATAAAAGAAGCAGGCTTTGGGAATGTTAGAGATGGGCATACCAAATGTGCATAACAAACTCTTATACACA
The DNA here is from genome assembly GCA_019359885.1 of Listronotus oregonensis. Lineage (NCBI taxonomy): Eukaryota > Metazoa > Arthropoda > Insecta > Coleoptera > Curculionidae > Listronotus > Listronotus oregonensis. Next base: position 21,540 of record JAHBCN010013941.1, read on the forward strand.
GTAAGGGTAGGAAATAGAATATCAACGTCATTCAGTGTAACCCCAGGACTCAGACAAGGAGATCATCTATCACCGTTGTTATTTAATTTTGGCTTGAAATATGCAGTTTGCGAAATAGCGTCGGAGCTAACAGAGGTTTTGCTCATCAAGGTTTAAAACTGCTGTTGGCCTTTACTGATGACATAGACACAGTGGCTCATTCAACAAGAGACATGCGAGAGGTTTTTTCACAGCTGGAGAAAGAAGCAGGTAATCTGACCCTACGAGTAAACGAAGAAAAACAAAATACATGGTAGTTACAAAGAATCCAAGGCCCCGAATCAGGCAGAATATAACCCTTGATGAGTTCAACTTCAAGGGTTAAGGAGTTTAAGTACCTAGAAGCGGTAATCGCAGATGACAATCTAGTGGAAAAAGATGTCCCAGCACGAATAATGGCGGGAAATAGAGCATTATACTCTCTTAGAACATTATTGAAATCTAAACTGTTAAGAGACAAACCAAACTAACTTTGTACAGGTCAATTATTCCACGGTAGTTACTTATGGCAGCGAAATCTGGACCCTCAATCAACGGGAAATAAAAAAGCTTCTTGTGTTTGAAAGAAAAGTTCTCAGAATGACATTTTGACCCAATACAGATCAAATAACAAAAGTGTGATAAAGACGCCACAATGCTAAATTGGCGGCAATGTATGGCAGTGAAAACATAGTCAGGCACATAAAAGCTAACCGAATAAGATGGGCAGGTCATGTAGTAAGATCAGAAGACCAAGATTGATACCACGGACGTATATAAGGGGGGGTTCTGGGGGTCCGACCCCCTATTCATATCCATTTCACTTGTCCAACAGAAAAAAATTACATGCACCGCGCCGATTGTAGAAAACGAGAGTTGCTTAGTCCACTGCAGTGCGGGGAGCGGGGGAATGGACACCGCGACACCGAAGCGCCGAAACTTTATTCGCCTATCACCGCTTCGCGACGGGCTTTTGAAGAAAATTAAGGATGAAATTAATTCATCTCATTCAACGCGTATCTCTCTTTGGGAGACACGATGGACCGAGGAACACGTGGCTTTCGAAAGATTTGCAGAAATGGTTCCCGTTACACGCGAAACACTTGGGGCACTTCAAGATGCTGCTATTAGCGACGTGCTACTCAGCATACCATCTTTAAACCGCTATGTTATACTGAGAAAAGTTTTTTCATATACAGCAAATCTTTACAAAGCAATGCAGAAAGTTAAAGTCAATTTGACCAACATTTGCGAATATACAATAACTGTAAAAACGGCTTTACTAAATGTTCGGAACAAAAGTCAGTTCGCAATCCTTTTTGAACAAGCACAGCGGATGAGTTTAAGCGATATAGTTGTGCCAAAAATAACTGGAGGGCAAACCCTGCGCAAAAATTGCAGCAGGAACTGCCGAAATATACTACCGACGAAATGTGTTTTACCCTTTATTGATCATGCTATTACAGAACTCGACGGGGGTTTTAAACCACATGAATCGACGATTAAAGGAATGCAAATGCTGCTACCTGAAAACATCAGTAATGACTCCAGGATAAAAAAAATATTGAAAAGATTGCACAAACATTTCTGGGTGGAAAAATGAAGGCACAATATTTCTGAATCAATATGAGATATGGCACAATCACTGGAAATCTGTAGCACAGAAATCTGCAACTGTGATCGACGCTATCGATAACTGCGATGATCAGTATTCCCTTTAATAAAAAAGCTTCTTATTATTTTAGCCACACTCCCAGTGTTTACTGCAACCCCGGAAAGATCTTTCTACCTTAAAGAGGTTAAAACTTACCTAAGAAATAAAATGGGATAGACTTACTGGCTGGGTTTAAAGAGCGTACACCGAATCTGGGGTGCAACTTGAACGAAGAAATTATTAATTAGTTGCAAAAAAAAAGT
>JAHBCN010013942.1:0-23493 GCA_019359885.1 Listronotus oregonensis
TTTTATCCTTGGGTCCAAGATTTTGCTTGGGCAATAAAATGTTTTCTTCTATATCGTAAAGCGATGTTCTAGTTCCAGTTAAAGTGTTGTCAAAAGTATTTAAATTTTTAACGATTTACTTGTAGTAAAATATGGGTAGACGCACTGACATTTTTTGAAAAAAGATGGTGGTTATTTGATTAAAAAAATTTTAAGCACGTTTACAGATTGTTCTGCAATAATCCATTTTTATTCTCTAACAAAAAAATTGACCGTTAGTTAAATTTTTTTGGGGGATAAGTGTAAGACCCAACGTGAAGATAATGGTTTTTTTTCATTTTAAAACCTTACATCATGTCATATGTACTGTTCCATCGGCGCGACGTCATTTTTTAATTTTAACGGGGATGTCCATACGCCCGCTGCAGCTTTCAGTTGAGCATACCCTACCCTTTAAAATAACTGACTATGACTTTTTTTTACCCCGACTTTTTAATTTGCCTTAAGCCCGACTGAGTAACCAATTTAAAAGGAATGAAAAAAACCCCCCAAAAAGGCCAACCACCAAGCCGCACAGCTGCTTTCATGTTTCCCCCCATTTTTATTAATTTTTAAAAGATTTTTTTTTTTTTAGGTGTGTCTTTCTGTAGGGGTTCACCCCAAAAAATCAAATAAAAAAATGTTTTTTTTCCCCACAATATAATGAGCGTAACAAAAAAAATTTATTTCCCCGTGATGTCCATCCATCATATACAAAGGGGTTTTCTCACGATTTTAAAATCACTTTTGATTAAATTTTTACCCCCCCGATGCTGAAAGGAGGATATTCTTTTGCTATGATAAAATTAATTGTTTGTCATCTTTTTTTTTCAATTTGGAAAACCCAAAAAAACCGTTATTTAACTTTTTCCCCGAACAGAAAAAAATATTGGTTGAAACGGGTTTTTTCAGTAGATAAAAATTCGTAACAAAAAAACTGATTCCAGGGGGGACTATTTTGTGGGGAAAAAAATTTTTTAAATGAAGGTTCAAAAATTTTTTTTCCCCGAAAGAGGTTTATATCATATGTCGAATAGGTGTAAATGTTGACCTATTTTAATGGCAATTTTTCCAAAATATAAATATTTTTTGGAAATTTTCTTTTCTGAAAAAAGTAAAACCCCGACTTTTCTTTTTGAGGCTATTCTGCAAATCTAAAAAAAATTTTTAGCTATTAATATTTTACTAAAAAAAAATTTTTAAAAATTTAACTTTAATGTCTTTTTTTTGGTTTAAAAAATTAAAAATTTTTTTTAAAAACCTACCTACTAAACGAATTTTTTTTTCAACAAAAATAAATCAAATCAGACTGTTTTTTTTTTTTAATTCCGGTATTGGGGCCCAAAATTAAACGCGCCATTTTGCCAGGCCTAATTTGCTTTAAACATGATAAAAGTAAGATATACAAAACACCTAGTTTGGGTTCGGTTCCCCTTGGTTTTTTTTTTTATTTTATTAAAAAAAAAAGGGGGGTCATGGTAGCATCTATTTCATTTTAATGGAGGATTCAGTGTTCCCCCCAGTGCATTTCTATTTATCATGGTTATTCATTATTAGTCGCTTAGAAATAAAAAAATGCGTTAAAAACCCCGAAAAAAATACGGGGGACATCCATCATCATGTTTCCTTTTTTTAAAATCGGAAACGAAACCCAATTTTGTCGGGGGACAATAGTGTCCGTGCTTGATGACACGCAAAATGGGGTTTTTTCCCATGCCTATATAGTTGTCGCCGAGAGACTTTGGAAAAACTACGAAGGACCTTTGTTAACAGTTTGATTGTTGATTAATTCCCCCTTTAAAGACACGCACAAAAAACCCCAAAAGCACTCACTTTTGACTTAAGAAGGTCTTCCGAGGGGGCCCCCTTTTTTTTTTTTTTTGGCTGCGTGATCTTAGTGTACCCAATGTCTCCGGTGTTCCCAAAAGGGGATGATAACGATGATATTCACAAAAAGCAGAGCCTGGGTGTAATTATTAATTATTGTTTTTTTAAAAACGTGACCGTTGGTTTTCCTTTTTCCCAACTTTCCTGAAAAAGTCGTAGCGCTTTGGCAAAGCGCGGATCGTGGATATGCACCGGGCCTTGTGCGTATGGAAATAGGGGCATATTTAAATTGAAGGAATCAGTTTAATTTAGGGAAAATTAAAAACAAAATAAAATAAAAATATAATGCTTGAAACAGTGAGTTTCCAACAATAGTAGTAAGGTTCCTTTTAGTTAAGGGGTTTAAGATCGAGACGCAGTCGGTTCCAAAAAAAGAATCCAGTAAGAACTTATAACCGTGATGCTTGCTATTTTTTTTACACTAAAATATTGTTGATTAGAAAACAAAAAAAAAAGGTATATCAAACACCTTAATCAAATACCTAGCTAATGCTAAGTTTTATGACAAGAAATGTTTTATTTATTATAAGTATCATATTTGTCATAGATTCGTTAACTTAAAAATTTTCCAAATTTCCCCTTTGGAATAAATACAGCAAAAAGTAACATTTATGAGAGAATGCTTGAAACGCAGGGGTTTTTCTGCTATATCCGTAAAAAAAAATAAAAATAAAATTTGATTTATTAGGTCCTACAGATGACATAATCTAACCAGTAAAGTTGCAAATTTTGAGAGTAGAGATGGGTAACTCGATCATTCAGGGATCGAATCAATCTTGACCGATTTCTCAAATGATCCAATCTTTTAATCGTTCATTCAATCAATCATTTTTTAAACGTTCCAAAAAACGTCCCCCCGTGGGGGATCGTCGATATTTCGAAGGTGACACATGAAAAATGAATTGGTTATTGTTTAAAACACTAGTCATCGAACGTGATTGCAAGGGAGCGGGCAAACCGCCATCGCCACCAGACCACCGAGCCAGACAACATAACTTCATTTTTTTTTTGTCCTTCAGTCGGGTAGCGATTCGATCATGGGCTGGGATTCGATCGTTAATACATAAACGATTCGGGGCACTGGATCGAATATTCACGATTGACACTTTCTTTAGAGCGCAAAACGTTATTTTGTGACACATATTATATATTTTAAGGGGGGGCCTCTGGTTCAGTTATTGTGCAGAAAAAAATTTTTTTGTTATACAAATTGACAAGGCTACATACTCTGATTCAGCACTAGAGAGAGTTACAATTTATGTTTTCTTGTCTTCCAATAATTAACATTATTATTTTTTTAAATTTTTAAAAACTGGATATTCTTTTGGGATCAATAGATTTTTTACAAACCGGATTTAAAATAACTTGGTAATTTAATATTTGTGTTATCACGTTTGATAAATTTTAAACCATAATTCCAGTTTTTTTATATTTAAAAAAAGGTATCCAGTGGTCTTTTAAATAACTGTTTCAAAAAAGCCCCCAAAAAACAATGTCATGTCTGGAACCTAACATTAAAGATATCGAATACCGTAAAAGGGGCGAGATTGATATTTTAAAAATATTTTTGGGAAAAAATTTTAAATTGATTTTTAATTTTTTAAAAATGTCATATTATGTGGTTATATGATGGGAGTTATTTGGAACCTGACAAAAAAAAAGATGGGGGGATAAAAAAAAAAATATATATAGGTCGTATCAATCTTACCCAGGGAAAGGGGGGCGAGTTTGACCCCCCCTTGAAATTGCGTTAGACTCGGTGTTTCAAGGAAAAAAAGTCAAATCCCCCCGTTTTCGATTTGGCTCACTATTTTTTTCTTTTGAAAGTTTTAACGAAGGGGCGAGATTGATATATGGGGTTAAATTGTATCATCGAACCCCCTTTTTTTTTAATTATAATTATTCATTTAAAAACATGAAACCAAACAATATTAGTAATAGGTAATAGCTACTTAAAAAAAACAAATAAAGATAACAATATTTTAATAGGTAGGTTCGTAAGAAAATTTTTTAAAAAAAAAAAGAAAAAAAGGTAACTTTAAAAAAAAAAATAGTTCTTAACATCCACTGTGGGGGAAATTATATTCACCAAGTAACGGGTTTTGGTATAACTGCTATTATATCAGCCGGAGTTGTACTAACATCATTTTCCCCAAAACAAATTTAGACCGTTCGGGATTTATAGACTTGAAACCAACTACATTGACTTCAGTATCTGAAAATTGCGTTAAAATTTTGCAAACATATTTAAGCATGTTGACTTTTTTTCCCCACAAAAACTTGGCAAGAACGAATGTTTCGGGCTTCAAAAAATTTTTATCAGGTTGTATATACTCTATTTCATGTAAACTTTTATCAAAAACCCCCTTTCCCCCTCTTTTTAGTCTCCCCCGAATATGCTCTACCTCCTCATCTTCACTGTCGCTTGTTTCTTCGGGAGCCTGTGCTAACACTTTTGCCCGGTATAACATTGAGTCTTTGTTTTTTTGTCTAACCCTTTCCGTATTATCATTAGTTGATACCTTTTTTTTCGCAATAGCTCACCTAATAAAATGTTAATTTTTGTTCTGGATTATGATTTAAACCGGGGAATTTGTCCAAATTTTAAAAACGGTTCAGGGGGAATATCCAGTGGCAAAAAACCGTTTATAACTTTCCCTTTTTTACCCACCTTACCCCCAGGTTTGCTTTATTTAGTCTTTTAAACCTGTCCATTTTTTCTATTGCAGATTTTAATAAAGACGGAAAAACCCTTTTTCAATTCCGGGGGAATTATAATTTTAAGTTTATAGGTGTTAAAAATTTGCCACGCACCCCTTTGGTTGAAAAAAAACCCATCAATGGTTGGCAAATATGCGTGAATTTGGTACTAAGCAGACGAAAACTATATTGTTTTCTTCACCGGGGTTGAACACTATCATTGAAATGGGGGCCGTTTCGCCAAAAGCACTTTCCTGCCCCCAAACGTTTGGCATGTGGAAGGAATGACGAGGAAAACCAACTTCGAATGTTACAGCACCTTCAACCGTGTGAAGGTTCCCCCAGCCTTTGAGCAACATGCTTTGGTGCAGCACGGATATCCGCTTATTCCTCCTTCCTTCCAGGTATTATACAGATGTTCGCTTTTATATAACGTATGGTGGAAGAAGAGTTCCATCACAGATCCACAAATCATTATTTTTTCAGCTTTTTTTAAAAATTGATGACATTTTCAGGATATTTAACCCCCTATAAACAAGCTTCTTACTTCCCCGGGGCGTCTCCCCAAATTTGTTTCATCAAAATTGAATATATTACTGGGAGGAACATTGTTTAAAAATTTCTTCCAAAACAAAATAAGTTGACAGTGTTTCTCTGGAAATTTTGCTGGGCTTTTTTATATTTTCCACACGTTGCGATATTTTATCTTTATCCTTCCAATAAATTACAGCCCAACTTTCCAGGTAGAATATTTGAAAATTGGTCTACCTTTTTCCTTCCATCAAGATACTTTTTTTAAGCATCCTTTTCTAAGAGATCAAGGGGAAAGCCCCCCAAATTCGCATTTTTTAGCTGAATTAATATAGCTCTTTCTTCGCTTTTGAAAACAGGTAGGCCGCCAGTACTTTTTATGTGTTTCCTGATACCTATTGTATAGAGTCCCTATGGTATTTTATATCGCTCAAAGGCCTTTTTTTTTGGAAAGCTATCGTTACATATTTTTCCAATTGCTTCATTTAATTGTTCTTTGGTATAATTTCTATAGTTCCGGGTGCCTGGCTTCGTATTTGGCCATCTGAAAAGACCAATAAATGATCATTACCCGGGGAATGGATAAATTTTTTTTAAAAGGGGCGGGGGATACCATCAATGTCGCCCCACTGGGGGATAAACTCCCCCCGACGCGATCGCCCAATTTTAAAATAACCTTAAACTATAACGAAAGTGATTTTACTTGTAGAAATAAAGATCCCCCATGAATTACACAAAATTAATACATTTGCAATACTTACATTTGGGTACTGAAGTTATACAGCACATTTTACATCGGAAAAGTGAATAAAAATGGCCAAAACACAAGATTTTTAACGATTGGATGGCGGAGGGCCCCCCGGGGGTTTGTTTGGGACTAACAATTCTTCCGGCGACACGCTTAAGAAATTGGGGAGTTTTAAATGGTAATAATGCGCGCTAGCGAAGTAGGTATCAAATAGCCCCCAAAATCAATCTCACCCCGTTTTACGGTACCCAATATGTTTCGTTGGGTTTTTTAAATTTGCAGACTTTTTATTTAAATCTCCATAACTTATATGAAATCCACTATTAACTTTACGTATTTCATTTTAAAAAACATTATTTTTTATTTTTAAACTCTCTAATTTAAATTCTCTGACAATTTATTTTATTTTTATTATAACCCAAAATTTTTTTATACTTTTTGACATTAAAATTGTCAATTCATCAAAAACTTATAAAATTTGTTAATGCCTAACTTTAAAAAAAAAAGAATTTCAACATTTAGGATTTTTTTAAACCCCCATACAAAATTTGTTTTGGGGGTTATGTAAGGTTTGCATCCAAAACAGATTTTTATTTAGACCATCAGGTTGATACATTATACCGGTTGGTATTCGATAAAGAACAGCTGAACTTACTTTGGGGTTATACTTGTGCGGTTAAACCCTAGATACAGACACAAAAGCACTTTAGCGTTATCAAAAGGGTGTTGGGCATAAACATTTCTTCTAGGAAACACTCACATGACCCCATTTAACTGCCCTTTGTTAAATTGTTTTCCCAAAAACCCACCTAAAATCAGTTATTTCTGTCTCTTTTGGGCACGAAATACCACGTCTCACTTTTTTAATAATTACAATTTTTCTTTAATTGCTGATTTTAAGCTATCATCTATAATTGGTTCACTGAGCTTTGGGGAAGACCAGTTATTAGACACCCTGTTGATAATGTTAGTCCAAGACTGGTTAACAATTTTAAGTAGGTTCTAAGGCACTCCGAAAATTTGTGTTGTTCTTAAAGGAGCTCTAAACATAAAAGTTCATGTCTGGCTAAAGGGAGGCTCCTAACAACCATTAAACTGAAAAAATCTAAATTAAATAGGTTTTTAGGGCAAAATTTTCATACCGAATCTTTCAATTAATAATCGTATTTTTTTTCTCGTTTACGTAAAACATTAAGAGCCAAATACAATCTACTTGATAAATAGGCTGTTAAAAAATTTCCCTGTATATAAGGTTATTCTAGATTGACTATTAGTGAACAACAAAAAGAACAAAAAAACTAGATAGGTCAGGGGTTTATAATGTTAAAACATTGGTCAAGTGGTTCTGTTTTGAACCTTTTTAACTTTAGTGTATTTAGTACTTTAAACAAAGCCTTAACAGGGCAAAACAATTATAGAGTAATACTCTAATAAATTTTAAAACATTTAAAGCAATTTTATTTATATTATCAATGTCACAGTAAACTATAACGAACGGTTAATTATTATAAGAACCATTTACCTTGGGGTTAGGTTTACATTGGGGGGGAATTTTAGCTTTCCACCGCGACTGCTCGGTCATTGTGGCTCCTCCCAATGGGGTCAGACTTCTAATAAATCCGATATCAAATTGAGAAAGGGGTCTTAATTTTCCCTTATTCGTGCCGCTACCGGACACAAGCACAATATGTGTTTTGGTGTCCCTTTCCTGAAAAGTATGACGAGTAAACGATTAGGGTCCGTCATGCCCTCCTCTTCCGGTATAGTGGCATGGGTAGCTCCAGATCCTTTTACAAAAACCAGACGTTCTTTTTGAGGCCGTATATCCAGCCTTTCCTAAAGATTTCATCTTTTGTTTAAAGCCAGGAACCCTTTTTTCCTGTAAAAGCGCCCTTTTTTTGGATTCATGGACCCCTTCCTAAGCACCTATTTGTTCGGGATGGATTAGCCCCTTCCCGTGGAACAGGCGCCTTTGACTTCGTGGGCTCTTTTAAAAAAGGTTCATCCTTTCGGTCGGCACACCTTGTCTCTTTTTTGACCTTGGGTGGCATCTCGAAACGGTTTATCTTTTCGGTCTGGGATCTTTGTTCTTTTTCCTATAAAAGCGGTTCTGTCCCCTTATTTGGAGTTAGGGAAGTAATAGTCCACCACGACAAACCCGTTGCGCAGTAAGGCTAGAAAATTCCAAGAGGTCGCCCTGTATCTCAGAATCACCTTGGAGGCCTGTTTAAGGCACAGGATGTCATCCCTCATCGCATGGTATGCTAACACATTAGGTTAGGCCTTGTGTTCGTCTTGCTTCGGATGCGGGGGTGATCGTTTAGGGCCGCCCGGGGGTGCCCGCAGGGAGGGGTTCTATCCCCCTGCTGTGGTCTCTCCTGATGGATGACCTGCTGGCCAACTTTTCTCTGGGAGATCGATCTGCAGGCAATGCAGATGATCTATCATCCTAATTAAAGGAAACTTGAAGAGATGATTTCGAACATCCTTCAAAGTACTAAACACCACACAGTTGTGGCCAAAGGAAAAAATGACAATAAACCTTCAAAATGGTTATTGTCCCCTTCACCAAAGAAAACCTTTAAGAGGCAACTCGCAAGGTGAAACAATACCATTTGCGAAAAAAGCAAAGCAATATCGGGTTGACCGATAGCACTTTAGCTAGAATTCGCATCTGAAGAAGTCACCCGTAAGGGACCCTATCTTTCTGGACATGCTGCAGGATCTGTGGCAAATCCTGGGGCATGCAACCAAAACAGATGTACTGGCTATACGTGACAGTCAAAAGACCAATGATCACCTATGGATTGTGGCATGGTGGCGCAAGGGCGGGCGGCTGACCCGGCTATCAGCCTAAAACAGGCCTGCATGATGACCGACGCGCTGCGCTCGACACCAACGGCGGCCAGGGAAACCCTTTGTCCAGGATGCCTCCTCTGCATATTTACTTGGAGAGGAGGCAACCACAGACTCTATCAACAAAAAACCGCAGGCGTGTCATATGGAGAGCACCAGTCTCCTCAGGAATGTCCTGACCTGTGACAGACTGGGGATGCCTACAGCAACCAATTACAATTACACAAAGGGGGAGGAGTCGAAAACGAGACCTGTCCGGGCTGACATCTGTTGGTACACCGTCTTCAATCCGGGCACTCTCGCAACCATATTTCAAGCGGAGGTATTTGCTATTGAGGTGTGTGCTAGATCGCTGGTTGATCGGCACTGCACACGAAGACAGTTAAAATATTCTCCGATAGTCAAGCAGTTCTTAAGGCTCTTGAATCCAGCCGGTGCAATTCGAAAACCGTCTGAAATTGCAAGGATGCGCTGACCAAACTGGGTCAAAACAATGGCTACACTACTGTGGATCCTGGACACACCGGCCTAGAAGGTTGAATCCCAGACCTCCTTAAAAGGGGGGGGAACAAATCAAGGGCCGGAACCGGTCATCGGTATATCTTATGGAACGGCCAAGGAGTTCATACGTTACACACAGAGAAAATTCCCCACTGGATGGATTTCGGGTCTCAGACACTAAAGGGCCTTCATAAGCCCACCGAACCAACAATGTACTGTCAAACACGGGAGCAATCCAGAGTACACCTAAAAATCTATGGACTGTGCAGGGACACTGCAGATTAAAATACCACATGCCAAGATCGGCCTAGCGGAAGACACCGAGAAGAGTCCGTGCATGGAGGGGGATGAATCGGCCGAACACATCCCGTGTTCGTGCTCAGCAATGGCACGACTAAGTTTTGCAATCCTCGGCAATGACACCTTGTTGCCGGGGAAGTGAAAGATTCTCTTCCAATAGGATCATCAGATTTATTAGGAGCTGGACCGGTGGGAGACACATAAAAGGGTGTGAGTCACAATGGATCGGTCGCGGTGGAAGGGTGTTATCCCCTCACTTTAAACCTACCTCCCTGGCGCTAGAGTTGCCATAACCGGCAACTCCAGCGAATCTTACAAAAGATCCTACTGGGCCCAACAATCGACGTGGTACACAGCGGTGTGGGACCATTTGCCTTACTTGAATTAAATTCAGTTATAATATATGTAGCTAAAATTATAAAATACTACATGATAATATTTTCATAAAAATTCATGTACAATATTTTTCTTAAATTTATATTTGATTTAATGTTTTTTTACTCTAATTGTAGCTGGGCCTTACGAGGGATATTGGCTAGCTGGAACAAGGCATGGATCCCTAATAGTGATTTTGTTTGGTTTACTACAGGAAAAACCCGGGGATTTATAGAAAATTTGCCAGGTCAACCAGATAACGCTGGTGGAAATGAACCATGTTTGGAGATATTTTCTGGTGGATATATTTTTATGGAATGATATTGACTGCAACCAAAAGCTAGGTTTATTTGCAGTCGTCATAAAGTTGTCTGTAAAATAAAATAATTTAATAAAGGAATACCTATTTATTATAATTTTTTATTATTTTTTTGATTTAGATGATAATTACATATTATTAACAAAATTTAATTTACTTATAAAATTTCATTTAAATGGTAAAATTACAAACTTAATTGTTTTTTAGATAGTCAAAATAAAATTATTAAAAGTTAACGCAAAATATACAACGTAGTAGCACAGCATTTTTTTAAATTATTTTTTAAATATTTACAAATTTGAAGGTAATATAAACATTTAATTAAAATATAATACTTAAAAGAGGACAAATTGAGTACGCATTTAAAACAAATCTAAATTGACAATAACTGGAAAATTTGTCTGAAATTAGGTTCATCAAAGCATTTCGTAAATTGCTTTGGGTGTTTAAAAGTTTTAAAGATAAATATATTTTATACCAATTTGTTTTTACACTCTATTACCCTAGCTTTAAGCATGGTATTTAATACAAAATTTCGTTAACTACCATTTTTTGGAAGACGGCTGCTTTTTTGGTTTTCCTAAGGTATAGGCATTTTTTTAATAAGTTTGTCCTCGGTTTTTAAATTTTACAAGACGGGAAGGCCATGAAAAGTAAACCTTTGCTTTGAGGAAAGTTCAATTAGAATCTACGCTAGCAATAGCATACAACATGGTATTTCGAGTAGTGAAAACTATTAATACCACGTGTTAAAAGAGAAATTTAAAAAAATAATCATTAATTTGGCATTTACCTTACCTTTTCCTCATTTAAATGATGTTGACGAAGTTTAATTAAGAGGGTTTAAAGTTACAATTTTTTTAAAAATTAATGTTATAATTTTTAATCATTAACATAGTATTTTATAAAATTAAGAGTGGTCTTAGTTCAAAATTTATACTTTACAAACTTATGCAATAGTTTCCATTAAATTATATGGTTTTAAGAAATAGGTATAAATATTTTCATGTAAGGGTGGTTTAGGGACTAAAGTATTTGTTGGATTTCGTTTAACTTTATTCCGGTTCCATAAAATATAGTTCAGTTAAATTAGGTACCATAATATTACAATTAAATTTAAAGAATCATTTTAGTTTAAGTTAAAATTTGTTGGAACGCCCGGCATATCATGCTTATTGTAAATATATGTTCTATAGTTTTGTGGCGGATTCATGCTTCAGTTTGTTTTATTTGGGTTACTCGCCTTTCTACTTTTTGGAAAATGGGACCCTCTTGGTGCGGGTCCCGGGGTATACGGGCTGACCCTGTCCAGCCCTATTGATCCCTATGAACTTGCAGATCGCCTGCCAAAAAAAAAAAAAGAAAATCCCCCCAAAAACCCAAAAAATCACAAATATTAGTCTACGTTTCGGTGGCAATGGGCACCGTTGTCAAGACAGAAACTAAACAAAAATTAAACTAAATTTTAAGAAATTTTTGGTCTAAAAACTTAGAATATCTGATAGCTTTTTTAACTTTTTTAATGACGAATTTTCATAAGTGACACTTGGTTATTGGTGGTGTATGTATAATATTCAAAAAGACCAGAAAGGTGGGTGGTATGGTGTGTTAATTGATTTTAAGTTTACCTGAATTTACTTCAGCATCAAGCGTAGGTAACCATGCATTATTTAAATGAACATATATTGGTGCTAACATCTTCTTTATTTAATAAAATAAATGCATTTTTCTTTTATTTTACTTTTTTTAAACAAGTTTCCTTTTCTAAAATGCAAAATCTTTTCCAGTTTATTATGGGTTATTATCAAATGCGTGTTGACAGATTTTTGATTTGTAGAATTCTGTGTTTTCAATATATGTTCTATGTTTTTTTTATGCTTTGGCTAATGGTGGAAGTTTCACCTAAAAAAATTTATTACATTCATAAGGGATCTTATAAATGACATTTTTGTGTTTTTCTTTATATTGTATGGTTTTGTATTTGTTATGGGGATCTAATGGTGTTTTGTGTTTTGTGGTGCGAATATTAAATTTATTACTTATTTGTTAAATTTTTTTGAAAAAGTCGGCAATATATGGAAAAAAATGGGTTTGTAATGGACTATTTTGATTTTGTCTTAAATTTGGTTTTCAAATTTAAAAAAATTTGTTTAAAACAAGGGGATAATTATTTTGAACTAAAATATTTTTAAAAATTCTTTTTCATTTTCTTTTTTTTTGATCAGAACAAATTATTTTAATTTATCAAAAATATTTTTACAATTCTTTTTTTACCATTATTGGGTGATTAGAGTTAAACTTTAAGTATCTGTTTGTATGTGTAGGTTTTCTGTAAATTTTGGTTTCAAAATTATTTACCGTCAATCGGGGTGAATCGGGACAAAAAGTTTTTGAATTGTTACTTTGCGTCTATTTCGCAAAAGGATTTTTTTAGGATTCATAATAGATGTAATCGGTGAGGGAGACTTCGTATTCGTATCATGTTTAACGTGCAGTACTGTCCTAGAGGTGGTGGCGTACAGGTGCAAAAAAGTGTGGATCATTTGTTTACGTTTTGCATGTGCTTAAAAACTTCCCTAGAAAAAGGCATTTATAGTAGCAGGTAAGGTCCGGTTTTTTTATGTTATGCCTTGGGATAATCTTCACATATTATGTGTTTGTTGATGTGTTTATTTCATTTAGTTTGTTCTTAATTATTTTTTTATGACTTTTAACCCAGGGGAATCGGGTGCCCAGGAATTAAAAAACCTGGGTATCGGTCTCAACGGGCCAAACCTCCTTGTTATATAATAAAACAGCCCACCCAAAATATACGGGCTGCCTAAACTACATAAGGACGGTGTTCCGTTGAGACCGATTGTATCTTTTCAATCCCCATTTTACAATTTATCCAAGTATTTAAAGCTAGCCTCTCAAATATTATGTGTAAAAACGATTATTATATTAAAGATTCATTTAGTTTTAAGGAATTCATTGATTCGGTTAAAATACTTACAGACCATAAACTAGTGTCACTTGATGTCGTCTCTCTTTATACCAGTATACCTCCTAATGATCTTTTATAACAAATAATTAGGGAAAAATGGAACTTGCTTTAGGAACATACTTCACTTAGTGAAAATACCTTCATCGAAGCAATAAATTTAACACTTACAAACAATTATTTCCAACATGAAGACAAATTTTATCAACAATTAGACGGTTGCGCGATGGTTTCACCGATATCTTCAACTGTTGCCCAACTTGTTATGGAATACTTAGAGGAAAAAATACTTAATAATATCAGCATTCCAATAATCTTCTTTAAAAGATATGTTGACGACTGCTTAACAGCATTACCATCAAGTCAAGTAGATGAGCTAGTGAATTTATTCAATAATTTTCACCCTAAAATACAATTTACGTCTGAAATCGAAACTAATAATGAAATTAATTTTCTCGACTTAACCTTAATAAGAAGTGAAAATAGCGAATGCCTTAAAACTAAGTGGTACACAAAAAATACTTGGTCAGGACGTTATTTAAATTATCACTCAAATCACCCAAATTCACAAAAAAATAGTGTAATAATTGGTTTAACTGATAGGGCATTAAAATTAACTTCACCAGAACTACGTCCACAATTTTAAAAAAAGTTAGGGAAAATTTGAAAGAAAATAATTTTCCCCATTAAACAAATAAACAAAATTTTTAAACAACGCACTTTTAAATTTTACAAAAAACAATAAAAATAATACTAAAATACCACAGTTACTGACTTAAAAAAGCCAAGTCCCGAGGAAAAAAAGTCAAACCTGGTTTACTCAATTCCATATTTAAATTGACCAAAAAATATACTGGTAAAACAACACAATATCTTGATAGCAGACTCAATGGGCACAAATATACGAAAAACGCTTCTACAGCTCTACACAAACATGAAGCAAATTTGAAACATGAATTCCATTTTAAAAACACTGCAATTCTTACCCAAGAAAATCATCACCAGAAACTTTTAATTAAATAAATGATTCATATAAAAAAAGAACCACAAGCTCTTAATGACAAACAAGATATCAGAAACCTCAGCCACATATATCATAATCTAATATGTTAACCATCCTAACCCCTAATTTTTAAACCAACCTGTATATACTTTTATAAATTAAATCTAAATAAAAAACAACACATAAAATCAACATTACTTCTCTTATAAATCTAAAATTCCTTATAACAAAAAATAAAATATAAGCATTCTTTAACATATTCTAAGTTATTTGTACAAATAAAATTTAAATAGTCCGATTACCAAGATGTTTCTTTGAGGTGCGTATTTTAAAAATTAAAAATTATTAAAACAATTTTTTTTAAATGTATATTAAATCATCGTAGTGCCATTGTAAGTCGGATTTTTCCCCGTTGTTTGTTTTTTTTGTATTGTAAAATCTATGGTTAACTTTGTTCTATTTTTAGGTTGATAAACAAAAATGAATGTTTTTTTAAAAAGCCCAATATAATGGGCGCAAACGTCAAAGAAAAAGAATATTATAGTTCAACTATAGAAAACCATCCAAGAAAATTTTCTCCTATGGAAGAGACTTTTCGAGCCTGCTTCCATCGAGAAGAACGCGACCGGGCGCCGGGACCGGTTGCCTTGTTTGCCGTTGGGCTGGCTGCTGGTAGCTCCGTCACAATGAGTTTAATAATATTATAATATTTTTTTGTTTTGTGACCGCCGTCCGCCTCTCGCAGATCGATGTACACCTGCGCGGGAATCGACGTACAAAAACCCGTTTAATAATATGGTTTAATGCTGGCAATTTATGCCAATTTTATATCAGACGAAGTAGAAGAACGGACAATGTTCGATTATTCAAATTTCCTATAAAAATCAAGCCATTTTAGAACAATGGATGATTATAAATGCTTTTAAGCTTAGTTTTAAAATAATAATTAATATTTCAATATCAAATATTTATTTCTTTTACCGGGTGACCGGGGGTGCATCGCCAAGCTGGCCATTGGAAATCTCATGTTAATTAATACTTCCAAATATTATGGTTTTCCTTACAGGGTAACGCACCGTACATGCGTCGGTCTAAGTTGCACTTTTTCTTTTAAATAAATGCAAAATATAAAACACATTTTAAAATTAACAAGCAAAAAAGCGTTTAAAACACATTATTGAAAACTTTTTAAAAATATTCCATAAAACCCAAAAAAAAACGTTTAATGAACGTTTTTTGTGGAAAGGTTTTAAAAACTCAAAGGAAAAAAAACTTATTTTGGCGGACTTTGAAAAACGTTTTGTAAACGTATTTTACGAAGTTTTTTTAAAATATCAATAAAAATCGTTTAAAAACGCCTCTTTTAAAATCTTTTTATAAACTTTTTTGGTAGGATCTAAAAAAACGTTTTTTTACGTTTTTTGTTGTAGAGTTTTAGACCAGCCACTTTAACTTGTTCTAAAACGCCCTTTGACTTTTTAATAAAACATATTTTTGGTAAACGTTTTTTATACAAAAGTTATAAGTTTACACAAATAAGGTCATTTAAATCCATATTTTAACCCTTAAGTGTTGACCTCCAATTTTAGAACATAAGCATTTATGTGGGTCTCGGGACTATGCAAAACTTTTTTTTTTTTTTGAAAAAGTTAAAAAAAAGTTAATAAAAATTAGTGATATATATTTAGTACTATCTTAAGATAAGAAAAAAAGCCCTAAGCAAAATAAAAAGGAAAGGGGAAAAAAGGTTTTGGAAAATAAATATCAAAAATATTTTCATTTTAAAAATGCTAGTAGTCTGTGGGACGATCCTCAAGGTAGGTAGGTAGGTTTAAAGTGAGTGGGTATAACACCCTTTCACCCTTAAGGTACTTAAGGGGTTAAATGCAAAAAACTGTGTTGGAACCAATTAAATTTATAATTTAATTGTCTACCCAAACAGTAGATGGGTTCCCTATCTAAATGTAATAGTTTTCCTGGTACCCAGACTTTTTATTAGTTTGACCATGAATAAACAAAATTTTAGATTTTTTCATTTTTTATATAAAAAAACTTTTAAAGCAAAGAATGTAGTTTTTTGCTGTTTAATAAGTCAAACATATTATTTTTAATTGTTGGAAAAAAAATTTTTAATATTAAAAGCAAACTTACTATTGTATTTTAAGAAAAAGTAATTTAGTGTTTATTTAGGGGGTGGTTTATCAACGAATAACATTATTAAAAGATGCCAAAATTTGCCAATTTTTTTAAATGCATAGAAATTGTTTTTAAATTTAGGAGCACTCGTGGAGTTATGGCAACAGCAGGCTTTATCACTCTATAGCGACCTAAAAATCGGAATTTTGGTTATTTATGGTCAAACCCAAGAATTGTTAACCAAGAGGATGTCGAGATAGATTGATTTTTTCTGCCAATCCAATTTTTGAAGTTACGTTACGTTCCAAAGTCCCTCAAAAAAGAATTTTGTGCAATCGCAGGAGCTTGGATGGCGGCGCCGAACATTTGGGACGTCACAAACCGGAAAAATTTTTATCCCTGGCCGGCCATCCTTTGTATTTGAAAATTCTTAGTGAAACCAATAAAAGTATATATAGCATCAAAAAGTGAAAAGGTACAGGAAACCCAAATAAGATTAATAGACAAAAATTTTAAATTTAATTAGCTACTTAAAAACATGATTTTCTATAATAAATAAGCGAGTTAAAGGGCCCTATTTGTAAGGAATTTCAAAATATTTTTCTGCTACCCAGAACAATACTAATATACAGGGTGGACCTTTTAAAGTGTTAAACAATATACGAAAAAAAGGCTTGGTTGAGGGACCCTTTTTTTAAAAGCATACGTAACTTTGTTACTGTTTTCAGTTTTTGGGGGTGGGTGGTAACTTTTAAATGGTAAATGGAAAAGTGTAGTTCTTTCCAGATTCATAATCCTCAAAATCTACTTTTAGTACAGGTAATGAGGCAATTTGTTGGAATTTTTTTTCTACATGGATTTTTCTGAAATTTTCACAGAAGGTGGGGAGCTCAAGGATCAAAGTTTATATCATCCCAAAAGGTGTGTTTTTTATCCTGGGGTGGTTGCCACCTTAATTTTTGAGGGTGTAAATTTTTATTAAATTTTAACTGCAGAAATCGATAAAGAAAGTAATTTTAATAAAAAGTTTTTTTATACATTTTTGTCGTAGAACTAATATTTTTCGGTTATTGGATTGAAAGTAAAAGTTTTTCGACGAAAAAATCAACTTTTTAATGGGTTTTTCACGAATAACTCTAAAAATATGCCTTTTCAAAAAAACAAAGAGAAAGGGAGCTTATAAAAAAACTAGATAAAAATGTTTTTTTATAATTTCTCTAAACCAATACAGACCGAGCTACGGCTTGTTAATGGTTAGCTTTTGTTCTTTAAATGCTAAATTTGAAAGATTTGAATTTTTTCAAATTTAAAGCTTAAAAGTTAAAACTTTTTAGCGCAAAAGTTTGCTTTTCCCAAAAGGAAAACATATAAAGTCTTTTTAAAGTATATAATAAGACCTTTCTTTTAAAAACAAAAAAAGAGTTTTTATCATGAAAATTGAGCGAGTTAGATAAAAATAAGGTAGGTCCCTGGTTTTTCTACAAAAAGATCATTAAAAAAACCCCCTAATTTCCTTCTTAATTAAAATGATCTGCCTTCTGTGATTCTTTTTATATATGTATTATTAATACATCCTACAGGTTTAATCAAATTGAAATGCTTAATTTTAGAAAAATTGGAACTTAAAGTGAAAAACGATTTTCCACAATTTCGTAAGAATGGCCATTTTAACTTGTTTCTAAAAACGCCCTTTGATTTTTTAATAAAACATTTTTGCTTAAACGTTTTTTATACAAAATTTAAAGTTTCTTACAAATAAGGTCATTTAAATCGCATATTTTAACCCTTAAGTGTTGACCTCCAATTTTAGAACATAGCACTGATGTGGCGTCTACGGGACTATGCAAAACTTTGTTTTTTTTTTTAAAAAAAGTTAAAAAATAGTTAATAAAAATTAGTGATATATTTTAGTACATATCTTAAGATAAGAAAAATGCCCTAAGAAAATAAAAGGAAAGGGGAAAAAAAAGGTTTTGTAAAATAAATATCAAAAATATTTTCATTTTAAAAATGCTAGTAGTCTGTGGGACGATCCTCAAGGTAGGTAGGTAGGTTTAAAGTGAGTGGGTTTTTAACCCTTTCACCCCTTAAGGGCAAGGGTTAAATGAACAAACTGTGTTGAACTGGGTAATTAAATTTATAATTTAATTGTCTATCAATCAGTAGATGGGTTCCCTATCTAAATGTAATAGTTTTCCTTTCCCAGACTTTTTATTAGTTTGACCATGAATAAACAAAATTTTAGATTTTTTCATTTTTATATAAAAAAAACTTTTAATAAAATGTGTTTTTTGCTGTTTAGATAAGTCAAACATATTATTTTTAATTGTTGGAAAAAAAATTTGAATATTAAAAGCAAACTTATTATTGTATATTAAGAAAAAATAATTGTAGTGTTTATTTAGGGCGGTAGGTTTATCAACGAATAACATTATTAAAAGATGCAAAAAATTTGCCAATTTTTTTAAATGCATAGAGTTAATTGTTTTTAAATTTAGGAGCACTCGTGGAGTTATGGCAACAGCGGCTTTATCACTCCATAGCGACCTAAAAAATCGGAATTTTGGTTTTTATGGTCAAACCCAAGAATTGTTAACCACAGAGGATGTCGAGATAGATTGCTTTTTCTGCCAACAACCAATGCTTGTTACGTTACGTTACGTTACCAGAAGTCCCTCAAAAAATAATTTTGTGCAATCGCAGTGAGCTTGATGGTTTTTGGGCCGAACAGGTGACGTCACAAACCCGGAAGAATTTTTATCCCTGAGCCGGCCATCCTTTGTATTTGAAAATTCTTAGGTGAAACCAATAAAAAGTATATATAGCATCAAAAAAAATGATTTACATTAGGTGGGGAAAACCCCAAAAACAGATTAATAGACAATTAAATTTTGGAATTTAATTAGCTACTTAAAACATGATTTTCTATAATAAATAAGCGATTTAAAGGGCCCTATTTGTAAGTGAATTTCAAAATATTTTTCTGCACCAGAACAATACTAATATACAGGGTGGACCTTTTTAAAGTGTTAAAACAATATACGAAAAACGGCTTGGTTGAGGGACCCTTTTAACAGCATACGTAACTTTGTTATTTTTCAGTTTTTGGGGTGGGTGGTAACTTTTAAATGGTAAATGGAAAAGTGTAGTTCTTTAGATTCATAATCCTCAAAAAATCTACTTTTAGTACAGGTAATGAGGCAATTTGACTAGGAATTTTTTGTACTACATGGATTTTTCTGAAATTTTCACAGAAGGTAGGGGCTCAAGGACCCAAAGTTTATATCATGCCGAGGTGTTTTTATCCTGGGGGTGGTTGCCACCCCATCTTGAGGGTGAAATTTTTTATTAAATTTTAACTGCGAAATCGATAAAGAAAGTAATTTTAAGTAAAAGTTTTTTATACATTTTTGTCGTAGAATAATATTTTCGGTTATTCGCGATTGAAATTTGGTTTTTCGACGAAAAAATCAATTTTTTTAATGGGTTTTTCACGAATTTCTAAAAATATCCCCCTTTTGTAAAAAAAACTGAAAAGAGCAAAATTGAAGCTTATAAAAAAACTAGATAAAAATGTTTTTTTTATAATTTCTCTACAACCAATACAGACCGAGCTCCCTTTTGTTAATGGTTAGCTTTTGTTCGTCAAATCCCAAATTTGAAAGATTTGAATCTTTCAAATTTAAAGAAAAAGTTAAAACTTTTTAAGCGCAAAAGTTTGCATTTCTCAAGGAAAACATATAAAGTCTTTTTAAAGTATATAATAAGACCTTTCTTTTAAAAAAAAAAAAGAGTTTTTATCATGAAAATTGAGCGGGGTTATGATAAAAATAAGGTAGGTCCCTAGTTTTTTCTAAAAAAAGATCATTAAAAACAACCCCTAATTTCTTTTAATTAAAATGATCTGTACCCTTCTGTGATTCTTTTTATATATGTATTATTAATACATCCTACAGGTTTAATCAAATTGAAATGTTAATTTTAGAAAAATTGGAACTTAAAGTGAAAAACGTTTTTTCCACAATTTCCGTAAGAATGGCCATTTTCTTCAAAATAACTCCAACAATACTGGGGATACGAAAAAATGTAACGAATTATAGATTTTTTGATAACAAGGGACTTTTCATTTCATAGTTTTTCTGAACAATAAATATTTGGCCAGATATGGCCGTTTAAAAGTATCTATTTACGAGCGAGCACCACCTTATTCTAGTCCTTTAAACTCATCCCATTTAGGTAGTAGTTATTTAAAATAACGTCCGTGGTGGCACTACCGCGTTGTCTAAAAGGTGCTGTGAAATGCAACATTTGCATGTTTAGTGCTTGGAAAACCCGGACGGAACATCTGGGGAAGAAATGGGTTAAACACCGAAAACCCGACACTCACGGTACTTTGGCCCCAGGTTTATATATGTATATATAATCCTAGGATATAATATAATATATAAAATCCTTCGTGAGTTGTCATAAAGATAGAAAAAGAAAAAACTAAAGGATTAAAAAGGATTTAATTTACATAACCTTGTAGCTCTTTAAAATTTTAAAAAATTATTTTTAAAAAAGTTTAATCATTAAAACTAAAGGAACTATATTTAAAAACCAATCAACTTTTTTCAAAAAAATTCGCAAGCCCATTTTGGAGCATAATATTCTATAAAATCGGTATCTTTATACTTTTACCGGTATAATTTTTTTATGCAACTACTTTTTTTTCCTATTAATATCTATTATATTGGTTTATAAGAATTTTAGAGGTGGCTTTTGGGATTGAAAATTTCAAAAAAAATAAAATTGGTAATATTTCACGCAGTAATATTTTTAATTATTAAATCTGTCAAGCTATTAATTTTTTGGGGATAAATCTTTTTTTTAATTAAGCTATAATAAGGGTTGATTTATAAGGGGCGAAAGGTTGCGAAATGAAATTAGTACATATTTTAAGCAACAAATTCTAAAAAATAAAGCAACTTAATTCCAAATTTTCATAAAAATTGAAACTGTACAAAAAATTCGGAGGTCAAACACCCTTTTTTCTTCCTATCCACTGTACTATTTAGGATCAACCATAATTTAATGTCAATATTTGATGAATTCAACAAATTATGAGAAGGCAACAGAAAAAAATAAAAATTATTTTATTTTAATAGGTGTTCAAATTGACGGCCATTTTGTTCTAAGCATTTATCAAACTTTTCCCCAAATGGCCGTTATTTTAAACACCTATTAAAATTAAATGGTTCATATTTTTTTTTTTACACTTTTTTTAATTTTTTTTTAAAATTTTAGAACATTGATAATGAATTATAAGTTGTTTTTAAAGAAAATTTTTTTTAAACAAAATCTGGAAAAAAAACACACCTTCCATTTACCTTTTTTTAAAATTACCTCCACTCCCAAAAAAAAGGAAAGGGGGGTTCAGTTACGTATTTTAAAAAGTGTCCCCAAGGTCCCGTTGCATCACTTCAAATTTCAATTTTTAATAAGCCCCTCTCTCTATATTAGCTTGTTTTTTAAAAAAACCCCTTTTTACATAGTAGGCTTTATGCAATTAACAAATTAAAAATTTCAAGTTCCTATTTAAATTTCATTATAACTGACGTATTATATCTGGATATTGTATTTCAGAAAATGTTTCGCTTGTGGGACTTAGTGGTAAAGTTTGGGGGAAAAAATATATTTGCGACCACATTTTTTAGAAAAAAAATTTCAAAACGAAAAAGAAAAAAAAATTTAAAAAAAAAAAGCAGTACCAAAAAAGTCCATAGAGAACAATCTATTAGCTTAAAAAATTTAAAAATTTTTACTTTATATATAACCTATATATGTAAATTTTGTAAAAAAGGGCTTTGGAAAAAAATAAAAAAAAAAGTTTTCAACTTAAAAAAACCAATAAAAAGTCTATTTTTTTAAATAAAATTTAGCTCTGTAATATAATATAATGCGGCCCCATTTTTAAAGTAATTATTTTTGGTACTATATCGCTTTTTCCCATATATTTTAATAATACAACCTTTTTTGTTTTTATGACGTGATGGTCATTTTTTTCCCCAGTGTTTATTTTTTGATTTTGCTTTGTTTTGACTTTGCCAAAGTTGATATTTTTACACCCCCAAAAAAGATTAATAATTAATTTATCCAGTATTAAACACTGCGGTCAAATGGTTATAAGTGGAACCTTTATATTCTTTAGCTATTTTTTTCCATGTAAAAGTACCTACTTAAATATTCACATGTTCACATTGGCAACGCCGCGTTTAATTTTGCTCGCAAGGCGAGGGGGTTCCGCGCAAAAAAATTTTATCCGAGAGCATTGATATCTCCACACCGATTAAATGTGTTCCATTTAGATGAGCTATCTATTCGTAGTAGTATCAAAACTTTTTGGGCAAAGTAATGTGTTTCCTTAAAAAAAAAAAAAAACAAAAACCTTACCCAAAAAACAAGAAAATATATATATATATATATATATATATATATATATATATATATATATATATATATATATATATATATATATATATATATATATATATATATATATATATATATATATATATATATATATATATATATATATATATATATATATATATATATATATATATATATGTTATATCCGACTCACAGGACGTCAGCCTTTACCCCGGTCACACGGGTAAATTTAAACACCGCTAATTAAGCAAAGAATCACTTTGCTTATTTCCAATTCCCACAGACAAAGCTACTGATTCAAAACATTTTTTTTTGTATTTAAGCACCTAGTTTTAGCATTATTAGATTATTCATTAACCCGAGTGTTATTATGTTAGTTTGATTTTTGGGAAAATTTTAAATTTTATTAATTGTTTGTAAATTTTTTGTAAAAAAAAAGTTTTTTTAAAATGAAGTGTTAAAAGTTTGATATAACAATTTGGCGCAGTCGCAAGTAGGATCTGTCAACGCTGTCAGAACAAAAAAGGGGTTTTAACTGGTAGGGGGGATTCCAACCCTTTTAAAAGCAAAGGACCGAAATCACCCAGATCGCCTCACTTGACCAACTACGGAAGGGAAAACCTTTTGGGAAACCCCCGGTGTCAACACAGGCCAAGAACACGACGACCAGATGCTCCTGTTTTGTAAGTTTAAAGAATCATCCG
>JAHBCN010013943.1:0-23549 GCA_019359885.1 Listronotus oregonensis
AAATAAAGACAGGGAAATCCAAGATTTTATGTTATTAAAAACCAAACATTGTCAAAAATTAAAGGGGAAATAATAAAATAATTAGATTTTTAAAAAAAATAGTAGGTGCTGCTATTCATTTCTTTTTCCTCCAACCCCAACCCGTTTTTCCTCTACGGAATATATAATTTATTCCATATGTGCTCCCCCCAAATATTTATGAAATTTCCGACGATTAGGTCCCCCCTGACACCATACTCGAGATTTCCCGTTCATTTTCAGCAAATTAACTTGCGGGCGATTTTTTCCAAAAAACCCTTTTTATGCGTTTTTTCACTGAAAAGGGAAATTTTTTACATTTTTTTTAAAGGGTCCAAAATTTTTTAAGTTGCAATTTTCGGGATTAATAATCTTTTTTATGCAAAATGTAATAAAATTAAAATTTACTTTTTTATATGGGAAAGCAGCATTTTCCCGTTTGTTTGGGGAAAAGTGTCCTTTTCCCCCCACCTTTATAGTGCGGAAAAGGAAACCCCCTTTTAAAAGCAAATTTCCCACTTAAACAGGTATTTAAAAATTTTTTTTAATTTGAAGTTGACTTAGTATAATTCTTTATTGGCATAGTATTCTTTTATTTGTAAAATTTTTAAAATCAACAAAATTTTCACAAAAAATTAATATTGTTTTAAAAAAATTGTTTCAAACACCTGGTATATATTAAACTTGTTGTCAGATTTTTATTTTGCCGGTGCCGGTGCCAATATTATAAAAGATCAAAGTCATTAAAAGTCATCGATAATTAAAAGTGTCTTTAGTACATTCTGATCAGCATCGTCGATTTTGAATAAAAAAAGTTTCCCATGGGTCGTCTGACGAGAAATTACCTGAATCCATTCCAAAGAACCGAAATAGCAAATTTAGATTTGTTGCCGTCCAAGTCGAGGCACAGGTCAAAAAAATATACAGCATTTACAAGCTGGTGTCGAGAAAAAAAAAAAGTATAAAAAAAAATTTTTATGCATATTTTCGGGAAATTGCTAAAAATTAAACCCAATACCATGGTCAAGGTATTCCATGTTAAAAATGTCATTAAGATCGAAAAGAAAATATTTGCAAATATTTCAAAGTTACATCTTTTTGAAGCAGCAAAATGTGGGATTTCCCAAAAAGGGGCCAAAAATTTTCTCGAAAGATGAAATGGGAAAATTTATTAATGATGCTCCAAATGATGTCATCAGGATGAGGATACAATTTTCGGGCTGGGTGGTGGTTTCGTCGAAAGAATGATGAAAATTACTTTTTATGATATTGACGATAAGGGAATCTTTTAATTGTAAATTTTTCCAGACCCAAAAAACCCTTCTAGGAATTTTTTATTTCCGGGGAAATTGAAATGGAAAATATCAAAAATTTTTATAGAAAGTATTCCAGTTTACGAAAGCCCAAACCCACACAGAAGTTTTTTTTTAATTAAAAAAAATTGGCTTGTACTGTCCAGTGCATGGGAAAAAAATTTTGGAAGATGCCCTCTGAAATAGCTCCTTTTCGTCTTCCAAACCCAGAACTTTACACGTTACAAAATTTTTTGTTTTCCCCAGCTACAAGTTAGCTAATTCTGGTGAAGCATAAGGGGTATTAAAGATTTTTGGGGTTGGAAGTCATCATCTTTCAGAAGGCTCCCCCAGAAAGCTCTCAAGTTTCAAGAAGGACTTATCAAACAAAATTTACCCAAAATTAATCTCCCCTTTTAAAAAACCCCAAAAAAAACCCCTCAAAAATTTTACCGCTTCTAGCAAACAACAAGTGTCTTGTTACCTGTAACGACGACCGGTTCAATTGCACCTCAACGGCAATCTCCAACTCCGCAACTTGCCCCCAACAATTTGCCTCTGCGATTCATTTAAAATCCTCCAACTGTTTTTGATTAATGTTGTTAATAATAAAAAGTAGTAATGGTAAAAATAAATATTTTCAATGGTTTTTAGTTTGATTTTTCCACACGTAGAAAAAATGTTGTACCCATCGGAAAGTTTTTTCCCCCTTTTGCGCTTGTTAGGTAAATAACTATTTTTTTCGAGCGTGGGAAAATTGTTCTTCCCACATTATTTTCTGTGTGGGAAGACATTATTCCCCCCTAGTGCGGAAAGGTATATTATTCCCCCCAGGCAAAACTTTCAAAGTTAAATGGGGTTAGAACAGGCCAAATCAATTAAAGCCCAAAAAGAAAAAAATTTGGGTTTAAAAAAATGTGTTTTTTTAGGTGAAGATTTTCTGAAATTGAAAATGCATATTAATGCACTTTTTAAGATTTTGCGGGTGTTATGGCTCTTAACACCTAAAATAATAAGTGTGACGTTGAATAATTGTTTTGTTGATTTATCAAGTTACCTGCGGTTTCTATGATGATGAGTTTTTATTGACTTTTAAAATAATTTCAAAGTGTCAAGTATAATCTTATGTAAAATATGGAACACGAAATTCCGCAAGATGTTTTGCGTTCTGCTAATGTAGCTACTTTAGAAATTATACCGAAGACATCTGCTCCTAGATATAAACAAGAATATTCGTTTTTTAACGATTGATGTTCCCAAAAAAAAACGTTAATACATTGGACAAAGAGGAGGTTTATCTAGCATATTTTGCCGAACTTTCTAAGAAGTTAAAGCCGTCTACAATATGGGCCAAATATTTCATGTTGAAAATGATAATAAAACTAAACCCAAAATTTGGAATCACAAATTTAAAAAATCTAAAACGTTGACCAAAGAAGATATCACTAAATTTTTGTCCAAAGCTCGGATAACATATATTTGTTCCATAAAATTGTGCCTATTTTTTGGAATTGCTGGAGCTTACCGTCGCCAAAACCAAGAAATTTAACTTGGGGACATTGAAGATAAGAAAGATATTTTAGTGGTTAACATACCAGACACAAAGACACATGAAACCACGAACCTTTGTTGTTTGCTTTAAAAATTTAATATTTACACTAAAGAAAATATATGGTTGCTCCATCAAACACTGCCATCGAAATTTTTCATAAATCATAAAAATTTGGTAAATGTACGTGCAGTGTGTGGAGAAAACAAAATCGGAAAAATTTCCTCTGATATACCCGGGATCCTTAAGCTTAAAACCCCCTTTTTAAAAGATACCGAACACTTTTTTGGGAAATTTTCCTTCGAAACTTTATTGGTTAATTCTTCTGGGACAGACATTACAGACCTAAAACGGCACGAAGGATGGAAATCTTCTTGGTTGCAGAAAGTTATAAGATGAATCAATAACACATAAAATGAAATTCTTTATAAAATTATAACAAATAATGTTTTGAAAAATAATACCATAAAATCACTAGCCGAGCCATGTCTACAGCCTCAGCTTTTCACTACTTTCCCGCGGCACCATAAGTCTGGTTATCCATCCCAAAAACCCTTTGCTTGATTTAGCTTCTACCGTAAATGTACAACCCTATGACAAATTGTACTTTTAATATAAACTATTATAAATAACATTTAAGATAGTTAAAAGTCCTTGTTTTCATAACATTATTTATTATTATTACTGTTTAATAAATTTTTTTTAAATTTTTTTTTTTCTCCTTTCATTTATTTAAAACATTTCTTTTGTTTCATCAACCTTAATACGCTCGTAGAAAAAAAGAGTTCCACACTTGCAGGAAGAAATTTTTATCATCTTGCTCTTCTGTTATGAACTTATTATCTTTTTTTTTTAAAAATTGCGGATTTTTCGCCTGGTGTCCTTACTGCGTGTTTTTAAAAAGCCCAATTTTGGGAAACTTTCAATGTCAATGTTTTAACCCTAATTGCAGATTTTAACATTGAGTTGGCAGACTAATGTAGACTATTTTTTAACTTTGGCCTGGTCCGAAAAAATGCAAGAAATACCTCTTTCTTTAAATTTTTAGCTTTGTGTATATTGCACCATCCCATAAAAATTGTATATTGTTTTAAATAGATCTGCCGAGATTTTTTTGGTAGTAAATTTAAAGTCGCTGCTTTTGCGGCTTCATAAATTTCAGCTGGATTGTCACAGTCTGCATCAGTCATTTTGCGTAATTTTTAATATAAATTTTTATTTATTTTCATTATCACTGTTAAGTTGACAATGACAGATTTTTAATAACAGCCAAGCAACGCACTCCATCCTAGCCATCCAGGCCACTTTCGTAAAGAAAAAGCGGCCGTAAAGTAAATGCCGCCAAAAAAGTCATAAAAAGCGGCCAAAAAGGTTATACTTTACGGACGCTAATAAATCCATAAAATATTTTTTTTCTGGCAAACGCCTAAAAAAGTTGTTTTTTAATTCTTGACAAGTGACTGAAAGTAAAATTAAATTTAATTTATGGGAATACTGTCGAGCAGTGTCACAACTCTAACACCCTTATTTAAATTCCAGTTATCCCGGAGTTTTCCAATTTAATATGTTTTATGGAAATCAACATTTTTCTGTCCTTTACGGAATATGTCCCGGCATTTTACAATAATTTTGAATATTATACATATATGCGTGTGGGCAGGCCTATTTTGCACACACGTGTGCGTCCGAGAGGTCATAAGTTAAAGAAAAATTTTAAAAATCTACTTTATTTAAATTGTTTTTATCTTACAAGTGCGAAAATGGTACTTTTCTGCACAATTTTTGTTGCAAAAAAATAAAAAAATGTCCCAAAAATTTCCCCTTTTTCTGAATTTTTAAATACTTTTAATAAGTTGTCTCAGGTATTAAAAAATGTCAATTTATTTTCAACTTTTTAAATACAACAAGACCTATCTCCCAAAAAAATGCAACATTTTGTAACGTGTATGTTAGCTGTTTGATTTTTTTTTTTTTTTGTTTTGGGCTTTACTCTGAACCCACGAAGGCTTGAAGCCCAAGTAAAAACTTATTCTACAATACTCATTTTTTATATTTTTAGAATACTTAAAACAATATTTTGTAGAAGTTTAAAAACCTTTAAAAATTGCTTATATACTTTATTTAAAACTCAACGTTTCAATCGGCATATAGTCTGTTATCCTCAGGTGAATACTATTATAATGTAAATAAGAGTATTCGGGCAGAACCAAGGGCTGCCAGAAAGTATGCGACATATGGAATTTTTTTTTATTATGACGTTTAGAAAAAAATCGATTTTGCAGATCAACTCTGCATCACTTAAAACCTCAGAAACAATTGAACGATCCCAATTGTCATTTGTTATTTGGCAGTAAATTTGAATTTTGTTAGGTCGGTTGACGGAAAGTCCCCTTATTTGTCAAAATATCGAAAAAAAAATTTTTTCCGATGAAAATTTTAAAAAATGGTATTTTTCGGAAACCCGACTTGTCGCATAGGCATTTTTTAAATACCGTAACTTGAAATTTCAAATATTCATTTTTACCGTATAAACGATTTAATGTAATAATTATTTATCGCAAAAGATATATTTAAATAACTACAAATAAAAAATTAATATTTGAAATTTCCAATTACTGTATTTAAAAAATGCCTATGCGACAACTCGGGTGTCCGAAAAATACTTTTTTTTTTAAATTTTCTTAGGAAAAAAGGATTTGCCTACTAGGTAATAAAAATGTGCCCAAACATTAGTTTATATCTGAAAAACCTGTTTCTAAATAGTAAAGAAACATTTTTTAAACAAAAATATTTTTGTTTTTATTCAAATACCTCAAAAATTTTACACATAGCCATAGAATTAAATTCTAAACAATTCATCATTAGAAAATTTTTCGATATTTTGACAAATAAGGGGACTTTCCGTCAACCGACCTAACAAAATTCAAATTTACTCCAAATAATAAACGACAATCGGGATCGTTAAACTTTTCCCGGTTTTTTGGATGCAGGTTTATCTGCGAAATCGATTTTTTTTAAACGTTATAACAAATTTTTTTCCATATGTCGCATCTTTTTGGCGGTCACTATATATATATATATATATATATATATATATATATATATATATATATATATATATATATATATATATATATATATATATATATATATATATATATATATATATATATATATATATATATATATATATATATAATTAAAAAATTTTTAATATATATAAATTTTTTAAAATTATTTAAAATATTAAAAAAAATAATTATTTATTAATTTTTTTATTAATTATTATTTTTTTTTTTTTTAAAAATTAAATATATATATATATATATATATATATATATATATATATATATATATATAAAAAAGGGGGAAAAAAATATCATGCTCACGATTTAAAGGGGGGGGTAGTAGGCTTAAAAAAAGTCAAAAAGTCTATATGACATATGTGTCTAAACGAAGATTTTTGTCTATCGATGTCAAGTTAGAACTTCAGAAGAAGAATTATTTTAAAAATCTTAAAATTGAAAACTTTTGTCTTAAACACTTATCAGTAGATTTATTTGTTAAAAAAAAAAAACTAAGTTTCAATTTACAATCTACAAAAAAAAAAAATATGAATAATTTTTCCCCCAGTTAACAAGTTTTAAAAAAAAATTGGCAACAGAGCATCCCCGGGGTCTGACGTTAAATCAGCTGTAATATTGCTCACCGGCCGGCAGCGATAGTTTTGTTTGTTTTTTTTAAACGAAAAAAAAAGCCGATATTTTTAAATTTACCACAAACGTAGTGCAAATGTACAAAAATTTTTAAAAACGGAATTTTTCAACCAGAAATCTTATTCTTTAAGCAAAATAAAAAATCTGTTTTAAAACATAATAATTGTTATCGGGAAAATATGCCAATGTTTTAAATTTTCCACAAACGTAGTGCAAATGTACCAAAGTTTTTAAAAAAGGGAAAGTGTGCAACCGAAATCTTATTCTTTAAGCAAAATAACAAAAATGCTGTTTTTAAAAAATAAAATTTGTTTTTTAAAATTTATATTTAGCCTATTCTTTTGGTAAGTACAACTATTTTTTAATACCCAAAAAAAAACCAAACAATAATTATTTGTTTTTTTTTCTTAAATTTAATTTCAATTTAAAAATAAAATAAATTGCAAAAATAACTTTTATTATTTGTATGTAAATGAACATCCCTTAAAAAAAAATAAATATGAAAACCATCGCAAAAAAACCGTCGGTCGGCATTTTGAAACAGGCGCGTGTTGCCAACTTTTTTTAAAATTTGAAATTTATAATTCGAAAAGATTAACTTTTGACCTATATTTTTTTGGTTTTTCGACTTGTTTTGAGCTCCACTATCGTCCATTAAAATGATGAGCATCATACTTTTTTCCCCCTTATATATATATATATATATATATATATATATATATATATATATATATATATATATATATATATATATATATATATATATATATATATATATATATATATATATATATATTATTATTATTAAAAATTTTTTTTTAAAAAAAATTTAAAATTTTTTTTTTTAATAATAGTCTACAAAAGTAAAAACAGAAAAAATTTTTTTTAATGCCAATCAACATTTTCTTATTCCATTTGAAAAAAATTAAAATTAAAAAATTACTTTTCTTCTAGATCAATTTTGTTTTTTTTAATTTTTGATCATCCTGTACATACTTCTTAAGTTTGAATAGTCCAACATTATTTGTTCAGTAAGCAGAACTTTTTATAAAGAGTAACTTTTTTCCCGTTACTTTAAATTTTTAAAAAAGTTTCCCATATGTACAGAACAAGCGGACACACCCTAATTTTTCATCGTAAATGGGCATAATTGCATATTTAAACTTTTTTTTTTGCTTCGATCAACTTTTTTTAATAACAATTTTCGATATTGTTAAAAATAAAGGTACTTTAACTCTTAGGCAAAAATCATATTTTTTGACAAACCTCGTATACGTCTGAAAAAAAAATTATATCTGACAGTTACATTTTAGGTTTTGGATCATGCAGAACTTAAGCGGAAAAAATTTACATATATATATATATATATATATATATATATATATATATATATATATATATATATATATATATAAAAAAAGGAGGGATAGTCTTGACTTGACTAGTTAGAAACCAAGATTGTGGTTTTTGGGGTTTAAGTCAGATTAGGCTTTATTTATAAGTAAAACTCTTTGTTATTCCCCCCCGAGCTTTCGAAATTTATTGTTCCCTTCATCGGGGCTGAAAAATACAGAGAAAAGCGTTAAAATTAAGATTTTTAAATATAAAGAACAAATGGATTACCTTGGGTACAACGTGAGTATTAATTGAAGTATTGTTGCAACACTCAAGAACATTAGAACCCATATTAATCAACCATAAAAAACGATTAATTAGCTACATGCCAATTACAATTCACCATTTTTTTAAACCCCTATACCATAACCTCACTTGTTACCGGGGGGGTTTTTTTTTACAGAACTATGAAGCGAAGAAAAAAAATTTTTTTTTTGCAGGTTACTGCATGAAGATTCGTGGTTCTCGCAAAAAAACTGCGGATAACTACGCGGAACTGATATTAGATGTCGCCAGCTGTGGGTGCCCCCCACCCCCCTCCTGTCACTAAGGGGATGGCGGCTCTCAAAGCTGGGTACTGTCTCACTAGATGGCGCGAGGGGGGAGAGGGATGCGATTCACTCCCGTCGCGCCATCTAAATTATTTTTAAAAAAGGACCCCCCTTAGTAAAGGGGGTGGAAAACCCAAAAATCCAAAAATCAATTTATAGTTCCGAAATTTTTTTTTCGCGAGAACCACGGTTTTTATGCGTAACCTGCAAAAAAAAATTTTTATTTTTTTTTTAAAAAAAAATTTCCAGTAAAAGGGGGAAAAGGTATAGGTTAAACACATGGTGAATGCTGTCGGCATGTAACTAAAATTTAAAAATTATGTATAGTTAATTAATATGGGTTCTGATGTTCTTGGTGTCGCAACAATAAATTTAAGTTGTAAAAAATATTTTTTTTTTATAAAGATTTTTGGGCCCCCCTTTTTTCTTTTTTTCAGCCCCGATGGGGAAATAAAAATTTTTGAAACTTTGGTGGTTTTAACCCCAAAAATTTTGCCCCCAAAAAACCCAAAAAATTTATATATATATATATATATATATATATATATATATATATATATATATATATATATATATATATATATATATATATATATATATATATATATATATATATATATATATATATATATATATATATATATATATATATATATATATATATATAAAACAGTATGTCCACGGAAAAGGTGTTGAAGAGGAAAAACTTTTTTTTTTTTTAATGTTATCGAAAAAAGCTACTCTTGATAAAAAGTTTTGCTACTTCTTAGAGCAAGATTGGGGTAAAAACATATTTTTACGCAGTTTCAGAAAATTGAAAAAACTTAAAATGGAAAAAAAGTAAAGTGCATTTATTTGAAAAATATGGAAATAAGTTACTAGGAAAAGTTATTTAAAAGTAGAAGATAGTTCCTCATACCAATTTTCGAAATAATCGGGGCCCCCCCTTTTTTTAATTTGTGATGAAAATTATTTTATTTAAACCCCCCATGTAATAATGACATTTCACCTATCCTTAAAAGGTGGAAAGTTGACGTTTTTTTACATTTACTTTTTTTCCCCCGGGGGGAAAGTGCTCTTTACCCGGTTGAAAAATAATTTTTTTTTTTAAATTTTTTTGAATATTGATATTTTTTTAAAATTTTATAGTGACACACGAACATACGCATTCTAATAATAATAAAAATATTGTCGAATTTCTGGTGGAGTAACGGGGGAAATCCCCAAATTTTCCCCCTCTGATAACATTTTTTTTTTGGGGGTTTCAAAATTAAAACAAATTACCGTTCAAATTTAAAGCGTCTATCTTATACTGTTTTATTGACACTTTGACAACCCGTTACCATGACAACGATACGGAATCAATTTTTAAAATTTCAATTTAAAATAATAGGAAATGAATAAAGTGGTTGTAAATAAAATAGTATAAAACCTCGGTGGAAAGTTTCATTTCTGTCTCGGGGAAAAAAAAGTAGACCTTGGCTGCGCCTCGGTCTACTAAAGCATCTCTCGACAGAACACTTTCCCCCCCGGGTATGTAATTTTTCATTATTATCAATTAACTAATTCCAAATAAACAACTCATTTTTGTACTAGTAGGCGTTGATAGTGACAAGCTTTATTGACACTTCGCTTTTATAATTCATTAGCTGTAGTATAGTCGGGTTTAAATGCTTATTTGACAGCAAAAAATTTGATAAAATTGATAATTAAAATTTAAATTATATTAAAATAAATTTAATTTAAAATAAATAAAATAATTTTTTTTAAAATTTTTAAACCCTTTTAAGTAAAATTTTTTTAGAATTATTTCTTATTTCTTAAAAAACCCTTACCTTTTTTTTTAAATTTTTTAAATTTTTTAAAACCCCGCTTAAAAATTTTAAATCCTGACTTAATTTCTCTAAAAGTAAAAAATTTTTTTAAATTTTTCATAAAATCAAAAATAAAAAAATTTTTTCCTTTCCCCCTTTTCCGGGAAACTGTTATTATTTTAAATATTTAATAAATAAAAATATATTTATTTATTTTAAAAAATATATTAATAAAAAAATTAAATTATTATATTTTAAAAAATATTAAAATAAAATTTTTTATTTTATATTATTATTTTTAAATTAAAAAAAAATATATAATAATATATAATAATTTATAATATTTTATTTTTATTAATTTAAATTTATATTTAAAACAAATATAATTTTAGACAAAATTATGTTTTTTTTTCATGGGGATAAAATTAGATTCCTAAATAATGTTATTTTTACCGATATCTTATAAACAAATACTGATAATGATATCAGAACATTAACCCAAAAAAACCCTTTTTAAAAGTAAGCGTGAAATGCCAAAAAAAATAATCTACTTTGTTTGTCTAGCACTTTTATACACGAAAATTAACAATTTTTTTATATTATCACGTATTATAAAGAGTTATCTATATGAATTTCTTAAATTTTTCGCCCATATACCCATGATAGTTTTTAATACTTCTTTACAATTACTACAGTCTAGTCGAGTAGTGTGTTTCCTGCATGCAAATCTGAAAAAGGCGTTTTGAGGATTTTTTCTGCCAATAAAAATTGCAATTGTTATTAAAAAAAAAAAAAAATGAAAAAAGCTATTTAGATTTTTGATGATAACTCAAAAACCATAAGAGATAGCCAAAATTTAAAAAGAGATTCTTGAATAGGAGGAAATTTTCGATAAAAAAGTTTAAATTAAAATTAAAAGTAAATATTAACTAAATTTTTTAAAAAATTATAGTGTATTCAGAAAACCTAAAAGAATTAATTCTCGTAAAAAATATGACTTAAAGTTAATTTTTCAACCAGTAAGACAGTTGTTAATTAACAAAATTGTTTTAAACTTACGTCTTCAGTGTACATTAAAAAAAAAAATTAAATAATTGTGAAGCCATTTTTATATACATACATACCAAATTTTTTGCTATGGCAAATACTAATTATTCTTTATATATTTAAAATATACAGGGTGCCACAGATTCGAGTGCATTCATGGAGATCTCGGAAACTGTAAGAGATACGAAGTCGGTTAAATTATTGCAAAGTTGCGCATTTAGGTGCCCAACAACATGCCATTTAGAAAGTTGTAAAATTTCGAGTACTTCCAGAGATATTCGGAAAAAAAAGGGAAAATTTTCCGATTTCGTTTTTTTTTTTTTTTTTGGCGTTATTTAAAGAGATATGGAAAAACAAAAAACACTTCTTATGGCCACTTTTTAAGCGTTACAAAATAGCGTTGAGAGATTTGCCGTGCGTTTCGTTTTTCTTAAACCGTCATCAACTTTATTTTTAAATACGGCCCCAATTGTTTATTGCATTTTTTGAAGCAGTTATAATTCCAATTACAATGATGTAAACCTCAACTTGTGTATTTATTTCATAAATCAATCAATCAATCATAATGTATAACCTTTAAAAATTTTTCGTTAAATAAACATATTTTTCATAGGAGACAATGAGTTAGACAAGGAATGCACATCATTTCTTATAGGGGGTTTCCATATTTATTAATATATATTAATGTTATACGTTTTTGTAATTCGGATGATAAGGGGTTCAAAAAAAATTAAAAAAACCCGGTTCATATAAAAAAAATGAAAGTTGATGATGGTTTAACCAAAACGAAACGTCGCGGGGAAAATCTCTCAACGCTGTTTTGTAGAGCTTAAAAAGTAACATAAGAAAGTACTTTTGTTTTCCATTTCTCTTTAAATAACGTCATAAAATAAAAACCAAATTGGGGAAAATTTTGGTTTTTTTCGGATATCTCCAGAAAACCCCGGAATTTTGCAACTTTCTAAAGTGGACTAGTTAGTTACGCAAAAACAAAACTTTGCCATAATTTAATCGACTTTTGTCTCATACGGTTTTCGAGATCCCCATGCATGCACTTAGATCTGGGCACCTTATAAACGTGGCAGTCAAAAAACTTGGAATATTTTATATATAATATATATATATATATATATATATATATATATATATATATATATATATATATATATATATATAAAAATATATAAAATATTCATTTTCATATTAAATTTGTGCTTACAAGGTTTTTTCATGTATTTTAAAAATTCTTGGAAAGTATCTATGTCAATGAAGCCATTTCAATTCAACAGTAAATTTGTCGATGGAAATTTTCGAAAGCAATGCAAATAGAAAGGCATTCTACGTTACACGTCAAAGAGAAAATAAAAATGTAAAATATAAAGTGTCTATTTTGTTTTTACGGTTACGAACAACGTTTCTATTGATAGAATTTTTTTATGGAAAATGGAATAAAGAAAATATGGTCTAAAGCAAAAGTGACACCTGATTTTAGGTTGTAAAAGTTATGCTATTTTATTTATGTTCAAGACTAAAGTAACCTAAGGCGTCTGTAAAACTTATTTAAAAGTGGGGCTTCAGGCCAAAAGTGCTCCCTTTTTTTATTTATTAGGGCACATTTCAAGATGTTCAAAAGGCTATATTTAGTTTAAATAAAAAATATTTAGATCTTCTTCAGAATAAAGATATTTGTATATTATTTTTTTTAATAACACTTTTACTTTTTTACATAATGTTTTCAAGTAAGGTAGACAAACTAGCATTTCGCCTGCGGCTTTGCCCACTTGTACTACGCGATTTTGGCTATTTTTCCCCGTTCTCGCACAAAAATTTCATACATTTGATACGTGCGTCAACGACATCTGCCCTCAGGTATCTGACCTTCTTTATACTCCGTTACATCACATCACATCACGCTCCCCGCACTCCGTCTTCTGTCACACACTTTGCGGGGTAGCGCGCGTCTTGCGATTGAACATTATTATTTTGTCGTATTTCATTTTATTATTTTCTATAATACACATTTCTGTTTTTCTGAGTGATTAAAAGCCTAATCAAAAACATCCCTATTTACATCTTTAAAAATGACGATTATTCCACGCAAACTTTTATATCCCAAAGAGATGTAATTCCAAAAAAAGTTTTTAATAGATCATTTTTAATCGTGATCAATACCCTACATACCAATTTTTATACTTCTTAATCCAGAAATGACGAAGTTCAGAAGCCTAATTACCAACTTCCATATTAACAACTTTAAAATGTAACGATTTTTTTATACAAACTTTCATCCCCATTTTAAACTCCCGGGGGATGTTATTTCAAAAATGTTAAAACAGATAATTTTTCATCGTAATCAATTACCTACATAACAATTTTTATACTTCTAAATCCAGAAATCCCCCCTCAATTCTACCCTTAAGGGGTAGGGAGAAGTTTCCTAAAATCCTTTTTTCATCATTTTAACCTCCCCAACAAATGTAATCTAAAAGATATTAAAACAGATCATTTTTAATTATAATCAAAAGCCTAAATACTAATTAATTAATTCAAACTTTCACCCCCCCTCCTTTAGGGGGTGAGTTTCCTAAACTTCTTTCCTAGCCTATGTTCATCAGGGATAATATAGGATTTTAATCGTAAAAGAATTTTTCAAATCAATCCAGAAGTTTTGGAGCCTATTCAATGGAAACAAGCAATCCATTTTTTTCTCTTTATAATATTAAGAAAGATGATAAAACGAATGTAAAAAATTATCGTCCCATATCTATACTATCAGTTTTAGCTAAAGTTTTTGAGTCCATAATTTACAAATATGTTCATGCTCCGACAAAACAAAAAATCGCACAGACAGCACGGATTTATAGATAAACGCTCAACAGTAAGCAATATGAGTAATATGACACAATATATTACTGATTCTCTTGATAAACGAAAACAAGTCGATGTCATATATACTGACTTTGCAAAGGCTTTTGACAAAGTATGCATAATGTTCTTTTGAATGTTGCTGAAAGGGAATTTGGGATATGTGGTAAATTATTATTCTGCTTGGGTCTTACTTAAGTAACAGAAAGCAAAGCGTTTGTGTTAGGGGTTTTCAATCGAGGAGTTATTTGGCAACGTCGGGGATTCCTCAAGGTTCTAATCTGGGACCTCTGATGTTTCTTTGGTTTATAGACAGCCTAAAAAATGTAATAAATAATTCGGAGTATTTGTTCTTTGCGGATGATTTAAAATTGTATGCCTGTGTAAATGACGTTGATGATTGTATTAAATTACAGGAAGACATAGACAGAGTTGTACAATGGACCGAGAAAAAAAAACTCTATTTTAATATTAATAAATGTAAAGTCCTTACGTTTTCACGAAAGAAGTCTCCTGTAATTTATAAGTATAGAATGAATGGCGTGGCACTGGATCGGGTGCAGGAAATATGTGATTTGGGTGTTGTATTTGAATCGGACTTAAGTTTTCGAAAACATATTGCCGAGATATCAAGACGGGCTTCTGGAATGTATGGATTTATTGTTAGAAACACAAGACGGTTTCAAAGTGTACAGTGTATTAAACAGTTATATGTTACTTATGTTAGAAGCCTCTTGGAATATGCTTCAGTATGGGATCCACACTATCAGTGTCATTCGTATGCTGTGGAAAAGTTCAAAATAAGTTTTTAAGGTATCTGTACTACAAAGATACGGGAACATATGACTTTTATATTCCAAAGCAAGAATTATTGCATCGTTTCGGGTTAGAAACTCTGGAAAAGAGACGCAAGATTTAGTTGGTATATTTATTAAAATTTTGCATAATTTAATAGATGATGCTGATTTCTTGTCTTTGATAAAAATAAATGTCCCTTCCCATAACACTCGGAATACATTGACCTTTTATGTTAGTGCTGCACACACTAATAGTTTTTTTAACTCGCCTTTGCAAAATATGTGCAGGACTTATAATAATGTTCAGTTAAATTGTGATATTTTTTCCGTTAGACTTAATGCATTAAAGAGACATCTTAGGGAGGTTATATTGTAAAAGTGTCTGTGATAATTGCAGAACTGTAATTATATGTATAGCAAGACTGAATGATTAATGGAGGGGCATCACCCTCACTCGCATGCTATTCTTTTGTTTTTGTTTTCGTTATTTTGAGTGGAAATTTTTCAGTATTTATTTTAATGGGTGTTTTTTAATGTATGCCAGTGAGGCTGGTGTTCTCCCTCAATTATAATAATTATAGTACTATTATTATAAATGAATCTTAACCTACTTTATAATAGGGTATATGGTTACCCGTTAAGTTTGTAAATAAATAAATAAATAAATTAGTAAAGATAATGCGGTAGGAGAGGATGACATCATACCCGAAATGTTAATGGAAGGGGAAGACTTGCTGGTGGGGGAGCTAATATTGCTATTTAATAGATGCCTATTCGAAGGAACAATCCCACACGATTGGAACAGCGCAATAATCGTGCTAATATATAAAAAAAGGTGATCCGTGCAACTTAGAAATCTACAGACTAATAGGCCTTCTGTCACAAGTATATAAACTATTTATAAAAATATTAACAAACCGACTTAAATTAAAACTAGACACATACCAACCTTATAAACAAGCAGGATTTGGAAAAGGCATGAGTACAAT
This sequence comes from Listronotus oregonensis, assembly GCA_019359885.1. Taxonomy (NCBI): domain Eukaryota; kingdom Metazoa; phylum Arthropoda; class Insecta; order Coleoptera; family Curculionidae; genus Listronotus; species Listronotus oregonensis. The sequence goes on from JAHBCN010013943.1 coordinate 16,034, forward strand.
CGAACATCTACATACCGTCAGAATGTTAAACGAGAAATCAATGAAGTACAATATTCCCTTGTGGGTTGCATTTATTGATTTTAGAAAGGCACAGTGGAATTCTGGGCAATTATAGGGTCAATGAAAGGATAGACCAAAGGTATATCAACATTATACTGTCACTAATAGAGCATTCGAAAATGAAGATAAGGTTGCATGAAGACACCAAAGAAATCAAAATCAATAGAGGCGTTAGACAGGTTGATATTATTTTACCTAAGCTATTTACCCTAGTGCTAGAAGACATATTTAAAAATTTACATTGGGAAAACAAGAGAATAAATTGATTCGCGGGTGACATTGCCATATTTGCCTTGAATTGTGAAGAATTGCAAGACAAGCTTATGGAGTTACAATTAAAAGCAAAAATGAAGAACACTGATAAATAAAACTACTATGTTTTTTTACCACTAAAATATATTCACAATTATTGTTACTGCAGTTTCAACTCACAGAGTCATTTTCAAACAAAATTTTTTTCAGACTAAAGTATCAATACAAAAATAAGGTGAATTTATACCTCTAAGTGGTAAATATATTCTTATGAAGCGGCGGAGCAATTAACAGTTTATTATGGTTTGGCGACAGTAAATAGCGGGGAAAATACAAGTTCGGTTTGGTCATTAAGCAGATGTACATTATTATTTTTATTGCCTTTGTATATTTCTAGGGATTCCAAATAGTTTAATTTATGGCCCTTGGTTGAATAGTGTAATATTTCGATATTATTTAAATTAGGGAATTTGTGTTTTTGTTCTAAACAATGATTAGCAAAAGTAGAGTCTGTTTTTTGTAGTCTATATGATCTAAAATGTTCTAAATAGCGAGTTTTTATGCTCCTACAGCTTTGTCCTATACAGTAAAGCGCAGAGGACTGCGAACATAGAACGATCCTAGACGATTTTGGATGTACCTAAAAACGCCGCACGCATTGGTTATCGATCAATAATTTTCCAGCAAACAATTCAATACGTTTATTTCTGAAATAGTTCTTTAGTATCGAACGCTCGACAGCAATAGTTGTACTGTGTCGATTATTTGCGACCAAAAAGTTTTTTTTTAATAATAGTTATTAATAATGGATGTTTACGAACTGGATATTTAATAATTTATTTCTAACCAGGCCGACTCCCACGATTTCCACTATTTACCGAGTCATTAAAAACTTTCTGACATTTGGTTGTTTAACTTCAAGAAAACATAAACTAGATAGTGCCTCAGAAAAAAACAACAAAATGAAAATGAAAGAAATTATGGTAGTGGCAAGTGTTATTAAAAATCCTACAGTTTCCATTAATACAATAGGTTAATTTGAGCAGAAGATCAGTGGAAAGAGTGCTGAAAAAAATTGATACCGATCCAAAGTAAGAAAAACCAATGAAATTTTCCCTGATGATCATTTTAGACGAAGGCAATTTTTTGAAACTGTAATGGAAATGAAAAATAACAATGAAAATTTTATAAGAAACATTGTTTTTACTTATGGTCTCACCCAACGATTTTTTTCTCTGAGGTCACGTAAAATCATAAATTTATGGTTTCCAGGAGAATAGGGCTAATAATCTACAAAAATTGCAATTACAAATTGGGAATTGGGAATTTAGGATTATTACCCTTAACATTCCAACATGTCGGAAGGCGTTTTTATGACAATCTTGGTTATTGTTTGGCTCAAGAAGGTGGTTTATTTGATCATCTTTGATAACTTGAAAAAGTTTTTCTTTTTTTATTCTATGAATGCACATTAAATTATTTTCTTAAAAATATCTTCTACGTTCCATTAATTATTTTATTTTATTAGGAAAAACTGTTTGGTTTTTAAGCAGCAAACGTTGCGGTCTCGTAAGCAACTAATTTTAAATTTATGACTGATAAGAAATCAGATCGAAGTCGGTTGACGCTAGCTAGCTCCTGCTACTTGCCTATAAACACTGCATCCACTTACTGAAAATAAAAACATACTACACAACTAAACTGGGCAGATAAATTCTTCCGAATTTATCACCGCACTCCCCACCAGTCCTAACCAAAAATGCGCCACGTGAGAAAACGAGACGGAAGTTGAGATGCAAGCCACAAAATTATTATTGGTATTTTAGAATTGGGTACATCCAAAATTGTCCAGGAGCCTCCTATGTTCGCAGTACGGTGCGCTTTACTGTATAAAAGTTATCACATTCTGAACATTAAATTTATTGGTTTTATCTTTAGCGTTATAAATAATATTCGATTGTGAATATATTTTAGTGGTAAAAAACATAGTAGTTTTATTTATCAGTGTTCTTCATGATGATTAATTACCACATAGTAACGGCTAATAGCATCAATTTTTTGAAAAAAGCAAAAAAGTTGGATTGAAAATAAAACATCACAAAAATTAAATTCATGATAAACCAACGGACAAACATAGAACAAAAAAATACAGGGACAACAAGCAGAGAGAGTTGATTCGGATATCTACCTAGGTCAGGAAATAACAATGGGCAAAAACAACCAAGAACTTCAAATCGACCGTAGATTACACCTAGGATGGGCAGCGTATGGTAGATTGCGGAACCTTTTTAACTCCAATCTTCCTTTGAAACTTTAAACTAGAATTTATATGGAATTCGTCTTCCCAGTAACAACTTATGGTAGCTAAACATGGGTCTTAACAAGGTAAATACTTAATAAGTTAAAGGTGCACCAAAGAGCCATAGAGCGGAAAGTGCTAGGAATAACACTTTAAGATCACCAAACTAAGGTGTGGATAAGACATAGAACTAGGATAGAGGATGTAACGAGACGAGTAGGTGCTCTAAAATGAAACTGGACTAGACACGTTGCCCGAAACACGGATAACTGGACCGAAAAAGTAACGAGATGGAGACTATGGGGGACACCTGAACACCTAAAAAAATATGAGAAAGGCCTATATTTAGAGAATAGAAAATAACTTAGCTCTTTTTAGTTTAGCAATTCATCCCTTATTTTATCATTAAAACAGAAATAAATCTTTGGTATCTGATGACGGTACACTTGCTGGAAACCCAAAATCGGTTTTAGATAATTTTCATAAAATAATCAGAGGAAATAAAGATTTGGGTTTAAATTTAAATTTTGATAAGTGTGAATTAACTGTTTTATCTAAAGATCATTCCAATATACTATCACATTTTTTTAGTGTTGTTCCTAATCTGTCAGTAATTCCCATTTCAAATTTTAACTTATTAGGAAGTGCTTTTTCGTCAAATGAAATTGAATACTCAATTAATAAAAAGACAGAATTTTTAAAATCTCTTAGCACCAAATTAAAATTTTTAGACTCACATATTTCCTATTATTTACTAAAATATTCCTTTGCCATACCTCGAATGTCTTATTTGTTAAGATGTTCACCTTGTTGGAAATCTCCAGAATTACTTTGTAACTTTGATAATGTATTACAAAGTTTGGTTCAAGACATAACAAATTGTGATATTAAATTAAATTCTTGGTTACAAAGCACTCTTCCAGTAAAATTGGGAGGTCTTGGAATAAGAGATACATCCACCCTGTCTATTTCTGCCTTTATAGGTTCAATCAATGACGTGTCAGGTTTACTTTCCAAAAATTTTACCTTCCTATATTCTTGCGACAGTAGATAATGATTTGAGCAATTGTTTTGTAAAATGGTTATCTGTTTGCAATCTTCAAAATCAACCACAAGAATTACCAAAAAAACAGAAAGATTTTGACTTTTTTTTTTGCCAAGCTCGTCACAAATATATTACAAACATGTGCCAGACAAGTGAAGATAAGGCACGTCTACTTGCTCTTCAGGCCCCTGAAAGTAATGCTTGGATTAACGCACTTCCATCTTCGTCCTTGGGAAATTTGTTAGATAACAAAACTTTCCAAATTTCCATCGCTCTCAGACTTGGTCTGCCTGTGTGTGGAGAGCACACCTGCGTTTGCGGCGAAAATGCTGATATTTATGGCCTACATGGGTTAAGCTGCAAAAAAAGCGCAGGGCGTTCTTCTAGACACAGTCAGATAAATGACATTATCAAGAGAGCTCTGATTTCAGCTGAAAATCCTTCTGTGTTAGAGCCTCTTGGAGTTTGCAGAAGCGATGGAAAACGGGTAGATGGAATGACCTTAATTCCCTGGAAATATGGAAAACAATTACTTTGGGACGCTACTTGCAGCCATACACTTGCAAAATCCTATCTGGACAGAACTTCTAATTTTGTAGGTGCGGCTGCTCGTATTGCCGAGAATAAAAAACATCTAAAATATAAAGAGCTTGAAGAACGCTTTATCTTCATACCTTTTGCTGTTGAAACTTTTGGTCCTTTGGGTGATGAGGCTAAGGGTTTTATTAATGAAATTTGCAAAAAAATAAATTGCAAAAAATCTAGAAGTTTCATTATCCAAAGAATTGGTTTAGCTGTGCAACGGGGTAATGCAGCATCAGTACTAGGTACAATCCAGGGAGACCTAGGACTTGATGAAGTTTATAATTTTTAAATATAGATTTAGTTCATTAATTTAATTTTAGAATATTCTTACTTAGAAGAAGAAGAAGAAGAATCATTTTATATCTATAGGATAAAAAATAGGTCCATTTTATAAAGAATTAAAACTTTTGTAATTTATCTTTTTATGTTTTGTTACATAAGCCATCTAAAAGTACATTAAAAATTAAGTAAATTATAAAAAATTTGAAAATAATTTGTGTTGAAATTGTGATTATACCAAAAACACTTATCTGAAGTGACCCCACTACTTAAGTTCCTACCAAATTTGATAAAAAAAATCTAACAATACCAGTTTAAAAACAAGTTGTTGCCAATAATTAACACTATATTTATTTGCTTGTGAATTTTGAGAGAACAACATATATTTTGGTTTCCAATTCCTTAAAGGGATTCCAAGCTTTTAAAAGTTTTTTCCTCGTCAAAAGGAATAGTGTATTTCCGCAAAGAGTTATCGATCAATCTCATTTCTTTAAGTTTTAAAATCTACTCCAGCAAAAGTCGAACATCATTTAAACTTTACCTTTTAAATAATAAAAAAGAAATATTGATTACTCTTATTCTATTATTAAAAAATATATCTTAAATATAATCGACCTTGTCTTTTATTCTACGTTCTAGAATCAATTATAATTTAATGTGTCTCTCCCTTATTTTGCTCCTTTATTTATGTACAATCCACGAAGGCTTTAAATCAAAGTATTGCCATAACTTAAGTGTCTTAAGTAAGACAAAAAAATTAAGTTAAAATTATAAAATAATACTTTTTATATACAGGGTGTCCCAAAAGTAATGGGACACAGAGCAACAGCAGATACCTTGGGTCGAACTATTGCAATTTACGTAAACTTGCCTTATCCCAATCTTGATAATATCTAAGAGACAGGGTGTCAACCTTTTAATTTTGTTTTCGTTTTTTCGTCATAATTCTTTAACTAAATGACATAGCGGTACAAAATTGGGGATCTCGGGGTTATTTGAGGAGTAGATTAGTAGATTAGGTAGATTGAGAGTCCATGGTTTTGATGTTGTTAGTAAAGGACGCCAGCTACGGCCTACCACACCGGTTTTAGATGGCATAACTTTTTTAAGTTTATTATTTTGACCTGTTTAATAAAAAATAAGTTCTAAATTCCCTCTGCATTAAAAATTGATATCTTATTTGGTTCCCAGAAGCACCTGTTTAAAGATAAACGCACTTTGGGTTTTGACCATTTATTTTCGAACTTTGCACAGTAATAGTTTTCGACAGGCTGATCAAAAGTCTCCATAGGCACAAAACCCAAAAACTCTTCCAACCCCATAAGATCACCCTTAAAGGTCACTGGGGATGTGGGATCTTTGAGAGTTAATTTTGGAAGTTAGGGGGATTTTCGGGTTTTGTGCCTGTAAGGACTTTTGATCAGCGTCTTGAAAACTATTACTTTACAAAGTTTAAAAACATTTGGCCTAAATTCATTTTCCATTAGAAAACTGCGGGATCCTTTAAAGTACGTTTATCTCGAAAACAGGTGCTCCTAGAGACTTAAATGAAGTATATAATTTTGATGCAGAGGAAATCATAAAAACTTATTTTCAAATAAACAAGGCAATATACTAAGCTTAAAAAAAGTTATGTCATCTAAAATAAGTGGGGTACGCTGTAGCTGGCGCCCTCTACTAGCAACATCAAAGAATTTCCAGATCCCCGATTTTGTATCGCTTTTTCATAAAGTTAAGAAATTACTACGAAAAAACGAAAACAAAATTAAAAGTTTGACACCCTGTTTTTGTTATTATAACTATGGGATGAGGAATTTTGTAAATTTTTTTTGACCTAATATATCTGTGTTTCTCTGTGTCCCATTACTTTTGGAACATCCTGACATTAACCAACCAAAGAAACGGTATCAAAATCCTAGGTACAAAAAAATTTAGTTTTGAGGTCGGTATCAACAGCCATCGTTTTTATATTGATTAAGTTTTATCGATGGCTTTGGTGGCACTGAACTCAAAAAAAAAATTGGCCCTAGTTTGTGATATACCTACTTTTCATTTCGTTTTTTGTTGGTTGTTTCTATCAAATGTTCAACCTTCAACCGACCTCATGATAAAAAAATGAGATTCAAACTTAGAGTTTTACTTGTAAGTTAAAAACGTCTAATTTTGCGAATTGCAGTAAAAATTATCGACTTAGATGGGGATCTGCAATAGAAAGCGAGGGGTAGAATTCTGCTAGGCACAAATATGTTTTTAAACATAATTTAGCATTAAATTTAATAATTTAATAATCACAATGTTGTTTCTCTAAAACCTCACCACCCATATCTTTATAAATCACGGATTCCAATTTTAATTATTCTATAACATCGTAAAAAGTAATTTTCCTGCCGCTGCGCCTTTCCTGCAATTTTCATTCTGGATTAAGGTTTTCTTTTAAACTCTCAATTGTTAATCTCGAATCGATAACTAGTTTAAAGGTTAACGGGATGAACTGAAGCATGGATGGCTTTTATTTGATCGAATTATATGAAATCTGCAATGTCTGCTAATAAAATCGCACGAAATATTATAATTGACTCGACAATCTTAACTAAACGTTAAGAAATTGTTATTTTTTCGTGTTTAAGAAACTTTTTTGAATAATTTGAAAAAAAAAATTAAAAAGCTTTTTAAATAGGTTCTATAGTTTTGTGGCGGATTCATGTTTTAATAAGTTCCCGTTAGGTTATATTACTATGACCAATAGTCAGTTCAAAGACGCACTGGTGCCTTAGCTCAGGAGGTTCAAATTGCATTTTTTTAACCTGGAAAAAATCGTAAAAAATTGTTTTTTTTTTCAATATAACTTGAAAGCAATTGATTAATGAAATCAAAATTATTGGTCTAAAAAAACTACGTAATTTTTGTTTTATAAAATTTTTTGTAGCCCTTTTAGTTTTTCAGATATTAACGATTTAAATTTAAAATAAAAATATCTCAAAAACTAAAAGAGCTAC
>JAHBCN010013944.1:0-23513 GCA_019359885.1 Listronotus oregonensis
AAAATGTATTTTTTGCTTAATTTTGCACACCTCCTATTTTGAGGTCATAGATCACAAATTTGAGTTTTTTTGGCGATTTTTCAACGTTTTTCCAAAAAAAAATACATTTTTACTTTAATTCTACCTTCTCTGATTTTATTTTGCTACATGAAAAATAATAAAATTTTAGTCTTAACATAATTAAAAAGATGTAAAAGCAGAACGATAGACAATCCAAGTTACACCGATTTGCCAATTCACCACCGATCTTGCAATTTCAATATTAAATACGATATTCACACGCATTGCTTCATCAAAAATATCCACTATATAAGGAACACGAAAGCTCTGAGATCATCAGCTTGTAGAATCCAATAACTATTTCGGGTCTTTCGTGTTCCATATTTAGGATTCCATATCGAGAATATTTTTCGCATTTTCCAGTATTCGAATAATTACTAATATTGATTTTTTGCCTTTAAAACTCCGAATATCGTACGCGAAAAAACTTTTTGTTAAAGTTGCACATATCTCTGCAGCATCCAAAGTGGTTAGTTCTGGATTTCGTTCACGAATATCATGGTAAACCTTTTTAACCATTATTCGTCCTTTTAACGTTAACTGAGTTTTTTTGTAGGCGGATAACTAGTTAAAGGTTGGTTAATATTCATAGTTTACAGAATTAAAAGCACTTAACAACACTAAATCTTTATATACAATTATATACACTAAATAAGATAAACTATTATAAAATTGACACAAAACAATATCTATATACTACAATTATTAGAAATTTATAATATTTAGAAAATACCCTGTATAGCAATTAAAATTTAAACTTACAAAATCTGCCCATAATCAATAATAACTAAATAAAATCATCGAACAGCACGAAAACCCTGTCGATACGCTTGTTTTCATGTCTGTTCAAGTTGTAACTAAGGAATGTGTGTTGCCACTTTTATTGCCTTCTCGATAACAATGATTTCAATACATATTGGCGTGCTATTTTAAGTGCGATTGCTGGCTGGTAACTTATTTTCGCGAATTATGACAACGTGGCGATGAAACTTTTGGCCGGTTCACTGTTATTTGAGCGGAAAAGTATATCATAGGCTTAAAAATCATTTACTAGTGTTAGATTTTTATTCAGCCGCTTCGTCGGTTGGGTGGCCGGTATTAAATGAGTCACTGACAGAAATTTTGGACTTTAGGTATAGTTTAAATAATATAACAAAATGTTAAAAAAAGAGTTATTTCGAATCAAAGGTTATGCTAAAGTTTCAAATTATATCCTGTTATTATTTTTTTTTACAATTTCAAAATTCACTTTTTATTGTTCTGATTTAATTATTTTTCAAAGAAGCTACAACCAAATTACTTTTAAGCAACTTTTATCAAACTGGTGCGTGTTTGTAAAATTAGCTGGGTTTATATTTTTTAGCTACTAGTCCGAGAGCTGGTAAACAAAACAGTAGTTTACATAAAAGTTTTAGGATGACATTAAGAAAAATGACAGACTAATTAGAAAATATGAAAATCGTAACTGATTGAGTTATCACTTGAAAACGGTTGTAGATTCATCACTAACCGAAACGTTGTGTAACAATTAACAAATAAAGACAATGGAAGTTCAAGATTTTAGTGTTATCGAAACCATTACATTGTCTAACACTTTAAAGGAAACGTTACAGTAATAGCATACTATTTAATTAAATTTTCGAATTGAAAACCAGAGAAAACATAGTTCAGTTCCGTCAGGCACAAGAAGGTTTTCAATTCGAACATTTGACTAAATAGTAGGCTATTACTATGGTACTAACCCTTTCTTATCATTTTGTTTGAAATAAATCGAATTTGTAAAGCATTGTAAGTTAGTAATAATTGACCGCAATTTAAAAGCTATTAAGTTTAGGTCATAAGTGTTATAGGTTGTTGTAATCAGAGTAACATGCAAAAGCCAAATATAAAAAATATACATTTATGCCATTTGAAGAAAACAAAAATAATATCATATTTTTTGGATCACCATGTAAACATATCTTTTATGTCAGAAAATGCGTAATCGAAAATAAAAATCGACGAGTCCAAGTAATTTTGCAGAAAAGAATACGTGAATTTTAATGGAATTTTATGATCACACAGGGTATAACAGCATAAATCGCTTCCATAAAACAAATACACAACAGACAGGCTCCTTGAAAGTTTTCCAATTGTACGCTTAACGACGGCAAAGCTGCAATTGTAGACTAAACTTTCAAGTGGAAGTTTTATTTTAAGAACTGAGGACACATTAAGAACAAAAACAGAAAACCTCAAGAGTTTTATTTTAAAGACGATTACTTACAACTCTTTTAAAGGTATTTTATATTTTATGCTGCAAGTGTAAGTATTAGTAAGAAAACTGAAGGAAATGTTTAAAATTTGACTTTAAACATTGTGATCTTATAAAACTATATTAAATTCATGGTCGATAAAAGAAAATTTTTTAACTTAATTTTTACCAATTTTAAAAAGTCTGAATAACTCGAAAATTTGTATAAGGATCAAGAGAAAAGAACAATACAATAATTTTATAACTTCGTTTCCATTAAAAACAAAGAAAATACAAAATTTCTTGGCTTCAACATAGAAAGTAAAGTTTCGTGGGACTTACACATAGAACAACTAGCAAATAGTTTGGCAACATCGTGTTTTGTGGTAAATAATTTGGGAAAGCAGGTAAATAAACATGTAGTACTACTGGACATAAATGCGTGGGTCCAGAGCAGACTAGCATGTGGTATCACTGCTTGGGGTTCTTCGTCAGGAATAAATAGATTACTAGTTCTTCAAAAGCGTATGTTGAGATCTTTGAGGGAGTCACCTTCCTGAAGCATGCTGCTCCTCTATTTAAAAAGTATAAAGTTATGACCGTATATTCACTTTATTTTTATAAAATTTTGACTTTTATAAGAAAATACCAACACTATTTTCCTACTAACTCTCAGTTTAATGTTGGAATGCAAACGAGATACCCCTGCAATCTTAGTGTCATGAGGCATAACAATGCATTTTTGAAAAGAGTTCATTGTATATGACTGTTAAGGCATTTAACAGGCTACCTCGGAGAATAAAATGTATAAGAGAATTTAAAATATTTAAGTCAGTTATCAAAGATATATTTTTAGAACACCCTTTGTATTCTCATTTGGATTACTTTAATCTAATATTAATATAAATAACTATTCTTGTAGGATTTTATTTTCCTCTGGTGGCTCTTTATGTCTCTATGTCTCTTGTTCGTGTAATAATTTGTACACTGTATTTACGTTGTTTATTTTAATATTTATTGTTATTAGGTTTAGTTAGTTTTATATTTGAAGCATACTTTGTTCACAATAATGGAACTTATGTAATGAAGAATGGAAATAAATAAATAAATAGCAAACCGTACTAAAAAATAGAAAATACTGAACTACAGTAAAAAGGTCTGAGGTGTAATTTACTATATTTTCATAATAACTAGCTACCAATAAAATAATTGATACACTTGAAGGAGCTGATCACAAATCTAAAGTAAGTTTTTTTCGACAAGGTTTTTGAGGTATCGATCATTAAATATGATAATTAAATTAAACTTATTTCCATTGTCTTACCTTCTTTTATCACAAAAAAGTACACTAAACTATCATACAATGTTTGAAATTTATGAAAGATAGTCATGTTTTCATTTATTTTAATAAGTTTTTTGGTAAAAATACAAAATTTCCATTAATATCAACCATTTAAGCATAATGCTGTAAAGTGGCGCCATTTATTATTTTTATATTAAAACAAATGATATAAAATCTTATATTAGGAGGAATTGTCGTAAAACTTCAGAAGACGACGTTTACACCATTCATAACGCGCACCAGGTACTCCGCAGGCTCTTGTCAATGTCATATTGGTGTTCAGTGACCCCCCCCCCAAGTAAAGAAATTGGGCTGATATTAAAAGGATTTGTCGTAAAACTTCATAAGACGACGTTAACACCATCTTTAGCGCGCACCAGATATTCCGTAGGCCCTTGTTAATATCACATTCGTACTCAGCGACCTTGAAAACCCCCGAGTAAGAAAATTGGACTGATATAAGGAGGAATTGTCGTAAAACCACAGAAGACGACGTTTACATCATCCTTAGCGCGCACCAGGTACTCCGCAGGCCCTTGTCATTGTCATATTGGTGTTCAGCGACCTCGAAAATCCCCGAGTAACAAAATTGGACTGATATTAGAAGGAGTTGTCGTAAAACTCCAGAAGACGACGTTTACACCATTCTTAGCGCGCACCAGGTACTCTCTAGGCCCTTGCCAATGTCATGTTCGTGTTCAGCGACCTCGAAAACCCGCGAGTTACAAATTCGGGCTCATTTCCATCATTATTAACCTAGTTATAATTTTTTTATAATTGCAAACTCTAATGGAAAATGCAGTTTTTTATTTCCCATTAATTAAATCTGTTCACAAAGTTTGTAGACGTTCTTGCGAATCAAATGCAAAAAACCGCATTCAAATCCATCTTACTGCACAAAAAATCCCTTGTGCATTACTTCGTTTTCTCGACTAGTAGTTATTTTGAATTTGACATTTGAGGATGCCAACTTTGTATATAGTTACAAAGATTTAATTTCGCACCTGACTATACTATTCATTGCGCAAACTCCGCAGGGTCTTTTTCCCTACGCCCGCTTGCCTTTTTAGCCCTACACGAGTGAACAAGATTGATTTACAGCACCGGACTTCCATAAACATCCCAACTTCCTTGATTAAAGTGCAAACTGTTGTAACATTCACCGTATTTGCAAGATTTAGCTCCGACAGACATCTAGCTGTTCTCACAAATCGAAAAATTTATACATGGTAAAGTACGCGTTTTATTTTTCCGTCAGAAAATAAAACTTTAATACAACTCGGCAATTTTTGCTCCATTTCGTAGACAAAGTAATATTTAATCAAATTATTTTAAAACTTTAATCGCTTACATAAAGCAACTGCACAACAAAGGGATCCTTGAAACTTTCCTAATTGTACACTTAGCAGAGAAACACGACTAAACTTTTCAAAAGATTGTTTTATTTTGGGAACTAACGACATATTACGAACAGATCGGGAAAACCTCGAGGGCTTAATTTACAAGACGAGTAAATTAATTTTAAACACAGAAAGATGTGATTTCGAGTCTGGAATTTTAATAATAACAAAAAGTTTGGTTAAGGACTTAAGGGTGTGGCAAGATGATAAATAATGCAACTTTTAAATAGCTCTATGTCCCAGACCTTTTATCGAAAGCGGTTCAAAAGGTTACTCGTTTGAAAGTTTGTAGAAAACCGAGTTTTTCTTAAACAACGCCCTCCAGTTGGCGACCTACAAACTAGCCAACACCGAAAAGGACGACATGTAAAAGAGCGTTAAATTTTCTCTTAAACTTAAACCTCTTTCGATAAAATATGTGGTAGATAGAGCTATTTGAACAATCTCCTATGGTTTTTGAGTTATTATCAAAAATCAAAATTACTTATTGTTTTTTTTCGTTTTTTGTTAATAACAATTGCAATTTTTATTGGCAGAAAAAATGCTTAAAACGCTTTTCTCAGATTTGCATTACGCATCGAATGAACAATCGCTCATATTTTTTGAAGCTATTTAACTATTTTTCGCAGGAAACACACTTCTCGACTAGACAAGTGCTTTTGAAACATTGGTTATAGTAATATTTTTTATGACGTTATAAAGTACTCATGTAAAATCAATTATTTTTTTTGCCTAACATATGTCAAAATCCAAGGTTAAAGCTTTGCAATGTCATCTTATGCCACATTTACACGCTTGTCATGGCCTGGCAAGCACCGACAAGCTCAAAGCCTTTACAAACGCTTGAATGATGTTTACACGCTTGCGAGTGCGTTAGTGTGTTCCAAGCGCTGGCTGTAAACTTCTTTGATTGGTGTTTAAAAACCGACACCTGCCGGGATCGGCGGCAAGCTCTTGCAAGCTCACGCAAGCCAAGCCAAACACCCCGTTCACACGTTTGCGTTTTGTGAAACCTTGTTGCGACTTGCCAAGCGTGTAAACGTAGCATTACACTTCACATTTTTTGTGTTGATGATATATGTATCATGGTAGGCTTTAAAACACGCGTATGTTTAAAAGTTGGATTTAAATACGCTCAGGTGTACTTTAATTAAGGAAAATAAGGTACCAATAAGATATACAGTAAAGTGCAGAGGACTGCGAACATAGGACAATCCTGGAGCATTTTGGATGTACCTAAAAACGCCGCACGCATTGCTTATCGATCAATAATTTTCGGTAAACAAATTCATAAGACGCGCGTCGGCCGGCAAAGCGATCAACTCAATACGTTTATTCCTGAAATAATTCTTTACTATCGAACGCTCGACAGCTAAATTTTACTGTGTCGATTATTTGCGACCAAAAAGTTTTTTTTAATAAAATAATAATTATTAATAATGGATGTTTACGAACTGAAGAAAATTAAAATTATTAAATGGTATCACCGTGAAAATCCTGTTAGGGGAATTAGGGAATTATTTATTAATTTATTTCCAACCAGGCCGACTCCCACGATTTCCACTATTTACCGAGTCATTAAAAACCTTCTGACATTTTTTGTTATCTCCAAAAAAACACAAACATGATAGTGTCCCAGAAGAAAACAACGAAAGGAAAATGAAGGAAATTATGGTAGTGGCAAGTGTTATAAAAATCCTATTTTCATTAATACAATTGCAAAACAGGTTAATTTGAGCAGAAGATCATAGTGGGTAGAGTGCTGAGAAAAAATGGATACCGATCCTACAAAAGTAAGAAAAACCTATGAAATTTTCTCGATGATCATTTTAGACGAATGCAATTTTGTGAAACTGTAATGGAAATGGAAAATAACAATGATTTTTTTCTTGGGTCACGTAAAATCACAAATTTATGGTTTCCAGGAGAATGGGCTAATAATCTACAAGAATTGCAATTATAAATTGAAAATTCTTTTAGGATTATTACCCTCACATTCTAGCAAAAAAATATCAGAAGCGTTTTATGACAATCTTGGTTATTGTTTGGCTCAAAAAGGTGGTTTATTTGAGCATCTTCGATAACTTCAAAGAGTTTTTCTTTTTTATTCTGTGAGTGCACATTAATTTATTTTTTTAAGAATATCTTCTACGTTCCATTATTTATTTGAGAAAATTATATTATTTTATTAGGAAAACTGTTTGGTTCTTAAGACCATAGCAAACGTTGCGGTCCCGTAAGCAACTAATTTTAAATTTATGGCTGATAAGAAATCCGATCGAAGTCGGTTGACGCTACTAGCTCCTGCTACTTGCCTATAAACACTGCATCCTCTTACTAAAAATAAAAACGTAGTACAGAACTAAACTGGGCAGATAATTCTTCCGAATTTATCACCGCACTCCCCACCAGTCCCAACCAAAAATGAACCACGTGAGGAAACAGAGACAGAAATTGAAATACAAGCCACAAAATTATTATTGGTATTTTAGAATTGGGTACATCCAAAATCGCCCAGGAGCCTCCTATGTTCGCAGTACGGTGCGCTTTACTGTATATATACATATATATATATATATATATATATATATATATATATATATATATATATATATATATATATATATATATATATATATATATATATATATATATATATATATATATATATATATATATATATATATATATAATATATATATATATATATATATATATATATATATATATATATAAACAACATTTATTACGGCAATGCATTCTATACATATTAAATGCTAAATAGTGTATTGAAAATCGAACAGCATTAACACATTTATTTGCGCACCCTTAAAGAGGTTAAAAGGTGGTATTTTTCAAAACGTATCATCGGCTATCCAAAGATCTCAGAAAGTACAAAAGTTTAAATAAACACAAAAACTTTTATAAATAGCTTATTTTCGTAGCTCCTAAAGTTTAAGCTTTACACAACACACTGTACATAAATAAGGAAACAGGAGTTAACGGTAATAATTACAGTCTAGACACAGACATAATTATTTCGGAAGGAAATGCCATTCTCGCCACGCTCTTTCTGCTAAATTTCGTAAACCGAAATGACCGAAGTTCGAGCTATTAGGTCACCCATTCTGAAAACTTTTATTTACCATAAGCGTAGAAATTAATGTGGATTATTATAAAAATGGTATGCGACCTACAGCAAATCACTGGCGTAGGTAAGGGAAAAAAGCTAAGAGTTTTTTTTTTCTGATAATTTTATGATAATAACTGATTAGAGGCGACCTGTCATATATTTTTATTATGTTTAGGAGTTTAAACGATCACACGCTATTAACCTTATTTTCATAAGAAAATGTAAAAAAAACACCAACCTGTTTTTCGCCGTGCACTCCACAACACTGGAGGCGAAGCACTGCCCAATGGAAGCGCCAGCTTGCTTATAGTATCCGGATCTGAAAATAAGACATTATTGTTATAAAACACTTATTTACGTAAATATAAAACTTAAAATAAAAACAAATAAAGAACAATATTGAGATGATATAATTGTCAAAAGAAAAAAACAAAAAGAAATAAATATACCAGTCAAACAACCTAATATGTCATTTATGACAAAACGTTATAAATTTTGAAAAGCTGTCAGAACTTTTTAATCCAAAATTTTCTTAAAAAGTTAGTTTAAATTTCTATTTTTTTCTTTTCATTTTATCTTGTTAACGGTGGCCGACTTGCCACCGCAACGTAGATGAGTATTTCGAATATTTTGTTTTTTTTGGGAGGGTTTTCTTTTTTCTGTTACAGGCAATCTGCCAGTTCATAGTGGTAAATAGGACTGAGCAAGCTCAGTTCGCATACCCCAAGACCTAGACCAAAGTGGTCCCATTTTCTAGAGATATCAAGGCAAGTAATCCCCACGAGAAAATACTTAAACATGAATCTGCCACAAAACTATAAAACATACACACACCGCAATGGTCTAGGGATATATTTATTTCAATGAGTGTAAACGAGTTTTTATCGTGTTTAAATGTTTTGGGTTGGTAAAATATGTTAAGAATATTGATAAGAGATGGGCATTTTATTGTTTTTTTTTGTATAAAAAATGGACTACTTTATTTTACGGTTCAAAAATGGGACTTCTGCAAAAACTTGTTTTAAATTAAAGTAGGTGGACAAATCAGTTTTAAAATTTGAAAATATTGGTCAGTATATTGTAATCCAAAGTAGAGTATAGACTCCGTCTGTTACTTATTTATCATGCAAAGACGCCATCTTAACCGGGATGAAATGTTGCGAGCTGTTGGAATGTTAAGCGGCCTACACACGTTGATGCATGCTGCGATGCAGGCATCGACTCTTATGTTTCATGATGCAAGTAGCAGTGTGTGTAGTACTGCATCACGTATTTGGCATCAGCTACGGCTTGCAGCGATGCGGAGTCTGGAATCCCGTTTTGGTCGGCGAGCCGCGACACCGAATCAGTGATGCTGATGCAAGTTTCAGCGTGTATAGAATTGCGTCGATGCCAAGAAGAAAGAATTTTTCCGCGTCATTTGCTTTTTGTTTGTGTATGTAAATTCCATGATGGAAAGTGATCGACAATTTTGGGAAGAGTTTATTAATATTTATCATCTACATACGTGTCTTTGGAATACAAAGGCTAAAGAGTATTCAGACAGAAATATAAGAAACCAAGCATATGAAGAACTTGTAAAAAATGCAAGGAAAAATTTCCAGATGCAAATAAGGATTTTGTAGTTAAAAAAATTCATGCCATGCGATGCAGTTTTCGGCGAGAATTAAAAAAAGTCATAAACTCTCTCAGGTCTGGGAGTGGCACTGATGAAGTTTACGTTCCATCTCTATGGTATTATGAAATGTTAAGTTTCATTGCAGATTCTGAAATGCCTCGAAAGGGCACATCAAATTTAGATGAGGAGGACGAGAGTGGCACCGAAAAAATACACAACGAGGTATGTAAAGCATGTATATATTAAATGTAATATATCATAAAGGTTACGTTGTCGTTTAACATCTTTTTTATACAGCAATGTTTTGATAACATTTTTGTTTTCACTTACTCATTGCACCATAATAAAACACATAGGGTCCGAAAAAATTAATTTTTCACTCACATTTTCACAAAATAAAATAATTTCTTTATTTCCCATATAAAACATACTGAAAAAAAATGGCTAATTGACATTAAATAGGACGTCGTTTTGTGATGATTTTGGCCTTGAATAAGCAATGTTGCCAGATGGTTTTCAGATAATTTATTATTATTAAAGATTTCTTGTTTTTTTGTTTGGCGGGAAAGAATTTGTAAAAAAAGTCGTTACATATCTTGATTTTTTTTATTTTTATGGGAAATACAAAATTTATAATTCAACAGGGGAAAACTAACCAAAACCAACAAACGATAACTTCCAAATACTTACCTACTTCTGGTTAGTACTGGTTAGTTCTCGTTAAGTTTCCCTCATTAAATTGTAAATATTTTATTTCTTGTAAAAATGAGACAAATCCAGATAATTATAATATTTTTAAAAAAATGTTCGTTTTTCCATGTATATTTCGACAAAAAAAATATGAAGATTTTTGAATTTTAGTATTTCTATATTTTCATAATGCTTTAAAACTAAATTTAGATTCTTTTTTTTTTGATCTGACAACGTCGCAGAATCTGGCCCTTTACTTAACCTCAAAACATGGTGTTTTTTCGACTTTTAATTTCATTTTTCTCTGCAAAAATGCATTTTTTCGGATTTTTTCTTTTTGAAATCTACTAAACAAAACGTGTATCTGTAATTGTCATTTTTTTCAAATCGATGGACGCTAAACGACAACGGATCCTATCATAAATAATCATGTACAAGTTTTTTTTAATATGTTTTATAAAAGATTTTACTCGAAATTGACCACTTTTCGGACCCGACCCCTTTTCATTTCATTCATTTTTACCTACTACATTACTAAAAAGGTTTCTAAGAAATTTTTTAAAAGCTTTTCAACCGCGTTTTAAAGCAACCGAAAAAATTATAATTTTTTTAAAGTAGTCGTTTTGGCATAGAGTAGCCCTAATAAGTTTAAATATCATGAATTTTAACTTATTCTCAAAACACTTGTTTTTCTTTGTTATAATAAGTTCGAGTCAAACCACACTTTTTTTCCTGGAAAGGTACAGCGCCGTTAGAATTGAAGTATATTTTGTATTCATCTCTTATTTTTTTTGCTCGCGCAGTTGCTGCTCTCGGAGTACGTTTTAGTGATGTTAAAGGATTTCCATCTTGTCGCCATTCTCCGGGTATTACTTTCCCAGTTTCAATATCTTCTTGGTCATATGAAGATCTTAGTAAATAAGTTGTAGATGATTTACGTGTAAGGAAGTTGTGAAGAGCACAACATGCTAAAATTAAAGCATCAACATTTTCAATGTCAATAGCAATATCAGTATGAAATATACGAAACCGGCTAGCCATAATGCCAAAAGCATTTTCTATGATTCTCCGCGCTCGACTTAACCTATAATTGAATATCCTTTCTTCCTTTGAAAGGTTTTTTTGAGCATACGGCTTCATTAGGTTTTCTAGTAGCGGAAAAGCTTCATCTCCTACAAAAGTATAAGGCAAGCTAAATTGAGTTCCACTGGGAGTTTCAGGACGCGGCAAATGTAATTTGTCATTTATCAGTTTTTCATAAAATGTAGTTTCTTGCAAAACTCCTCCATCGGAAATCCGACCATTAATACCGGTGTGAACCATTATGAACTCGTAATTTGCATTAGCCACTGCTAACAGTACGATGCTAAATTTGCCTTTATAATTATAATAATATGATCCACTATTATGAGGCTTCATTATATTAATGTGTTTACCGTCTATCGCACCACAGCATGTATCAAAGTTCCATTTTTCCTTAAACTCTTTTGCTATTGATTTCCACTCCTCTTCGTTCTTTGGAAACTAAAACAATATCAACGAATTATAATTTATTTCAGGACACTGAAGAAAATGCAGAGTTAACAGAAATCAATGATTCATCAGACACAGACATATCAAACATTCAGTCTCCAAGTACTTCACGTATGAGCACTCTCTCAAAGAGTTCGACTACAAAAAGGAAGAAGATTACCCAAGAAAAGGAATTTTTTAATGTAGCCACTAGAACTTTGGCAAATTACAATTCCTCTAACAATTATAATCTTCCTACACATATTGATGATAAGTATGATGCTATGGGCAAAAAAATGGCTTTTGATCTAAGGTCCCTTTCCCCTGATCAACTTATTTTTGCAGAAAAATTAATAAGTGATGTTATATATTATGCCAAATTAAATAAGCTCAATGAAGATGCGGTGGTTTCTATTAAACAAAATCAAACCAATAATAATTAGCAAAATTTTACCAATAATAGTTCTTCAAATACAGCTATTACTCATACATATGCTAATATTGACACAATAAATAATACCAATACATGTCAAGAGTTTCAAGGTCTTAACGAATTTTTGAATTTTAGTAAACAGTAGTTTTTAGTTATTGTTCAATTTGTTTATAAGTTTATAATAAATAAATATATATAATTTATAGTGTTTATTTACCTTTAAGTATCCTTCCTTTGATAATTCCTCGTATATAGCAGTACAGGTTTCAGGAATAATTTTGCTTAATAGTTGAGGAGAAATCGCAGTAGAAAACTTTAAATCTTCATAACTATTACCAGTAGCTAAATATCTCAGCGTTGCAGCCAGTCTTTCTTCTGCAGTAACGGACTGCCTCATTATCGTATTACCTTTTTCAATTCGGTAGCGAATTTTGTTCAATATATATTCAAAACATTCTTCATTCATACGAAGGTAGTTTCTGTAGTCCGCTGGCTCATGTACTTTTAGCTCTTTCAATAAATTTGCATTGGAATAACGTTTTCTTTCTATAAACCATCTTTTGGACCATTTCCTTTTTGATTTTCTTTTTCTTTTATGGAGTATAAAGAGTGCCCCAACTACTGCTAACAAAACTGGTGTTGGCAAAACGTACCTCATTGTATTCGTTAAGCAAATTATAATGCACTAGGTAGGTTTAAAAATAACTTCACCCTACTGTTCTTGTGTTGCATGAAACATCGTGTCGATTCAGGCATCGCAACAGGTTTCGATGTGAGTAGGCGCTTATGCAACTGATGCAAGTTTCATTGAGGTTTCATGAAACGTTGAGTCGATGCCTGCATCGCAGCATGTATCAAGGTGTGTAGGCCGCTTTAGCCATGGCCTGCTCAATCACCTGACCTAAATCCAATCGAGCATGCATGGGATATGCTACAAAGAACGGTTTTGCGTGAAAACCCTCAATTCCAGAACCAAGAACAACTGTTTGTTGCGTTAAATACTGCTTGGTTTGCCATAGCTCAGGAAGATATGGACAATTTAATTCTGAGTATGCCAAGAAGGTGTCGCGCAGTGATAAACTCCAGAGGAGGTCATACTCGTTATTAAAAAAATTCATCATTATAAAAAAATTGGTATATGTCTAGAATATGACTTTTAATTTTGTTTGATATTTAGTTGAAATAAAAAAATGGTTGTACGCCACTGTAGTTTTTCTTTTCTGGTATCTACATTTAATTAAAATATTACATTTTGTACAGAATATGATAAATTTCCATAAATTATCTTTTTTTGGCCATATATTTTTAAATTCTTTGATTTATATCCCTAAAATAGGAATATCCTTAGACCATTGCGGTGTGTGTATTTAAAAAAACATTAAACAGCAAAACACCAGTACTATCTTTTAAGGGGAATAGCGAAAAAAATGAGTGATGATCGAGATTTTTTGTGAGAGAAATATTTCAGGAATTTAAGGATCGGTTTTTTTTTAATTTATTAAGTGCACATTGAGTATAGTTTTTACAAATATTTATTGAAAAATATTTACATAGTTATAAACAAAACCGTAAAATAAAAAAATCACCCCCACAACGATATCGATCAGAAAGCGAGTTTATCGAGATTAATCTGTATGACGTTATCTGAAACATTTGAATTTTTATTTTTATTATTTTTTAAGATTGCTTAAACCAAAAAAAAATTGACGAAGAAATGAAAAAAAAAAAACAATTGATCGCCATTTTGTAAAAAAGCAAAATAAAAAAATCGGCTTCGTGCAACGATAACTACATTCATACAGATTATTATAAACTCTGATATCCTTGTTATCGAAGTTTGTGAACTGAGGACTTAATCTTTTATGACATGTACACTGAGGACCATTTAAAACAGGGCCGACAGGTAAACTTAGAACCAAATTAATTTAAAAGCCTTTAGTTCTGGTCGGTCATGGTAAGTTTTGGTTGGTTCTGGAAAGTCTTGGTAACTTGTACTGGCGCCCTACTGACATCAAATACTACCAGATTATAGCTTATATCTCTTGACTCGAAAAATTTGCATGTGTAGCATTTACAATGAGAGTTGGCATAAACTTAAACAGCTAATAAGTTTATTAAAGGTAACAGAAAGTTCGATCGCTTTGACTTTTTATCGGTTACAGCATGCTGCGTATACACTTAGTATGATAAGCAATTATCAAAGTTGCAAAAAAGTGTAAATTTTTGTGACTTGCATGCCATTGTTTTATTAATGAAAAAATGTTATTCCAAGTTTAAAAAAATGGCATGTTTACTGCATACGCAATTCCATTGAAGACTCAAGTCCCGTTAATGCTCACATAAGCGTTATAGAGGGTGTAAAAAGTATGCTCACGATTTTAATGGGAGATATTTTTTTAAGGCAGTACCTCCTAAAAAATTAGATTGCATTTATTTCAATATTTATTGTTTGCACTATTTTCTAATTTTTTTGGACGATTTGCAGCTCCCTGCGTAAAAATTACGTTTTTTTTTTCTACCTTATTTGGGGGTGTTTATTTTTTTATTTATTTATTTTTTTTAATAATTGTACTTACCACAAAATTAAGCTGAATATTCATTTTAAAAACACAAATTATTATGTTTAAAAACAATACTTTTTTTATTTTGCCTAAAAAATAAAAAATCTCCAATTAATAAAAAAGGACATTTAAGTTTAAATAAGTTGCTCAAAATATTGTCCTCTAGTTTCTACACGAGCCTCACTCAAGGAAGTTTAAAGGTGTATGGAAGCCCAATACTGTAGAACAAAATTGTCCAGGCGTGCAGGGCAGCGGGAATAGGGGGTTGGCCCCGCGGAATTTGCGCAATGAATAGTAGGTCAGGGCCGGATTTCCATAATTCTTTGTTACTATCTATAAAATTGACATCATCAAATGTCAAATTCAAGCATTCCTGTTTTTTTTTAATTTTTTGCACAAAATTGTTGGTTATGAAACGAAAGTACCATAGAATATTTAAAATTATTGTGTAATATTGGATTTTATATCATCTGATATAATATGGAAAGAATAGATGGCGCCACTTTACAGCCTTCTATTTAAATGGTCGATATGTTTGGGAGTTTTGTATTTTTACCAAAAATCTTTGTAAATAAATAAAAACACAATTTTTTAAAAATAAATTTCAAACATTGTATGATATCATGTACTTATCACCAATTTTGTGATAAAAGAAGGGCAAAATAGTGTAAATGAGTTTAATCTAATCCTAAGATTGTGGTTGTACATTAAAAAGTGAAAATTTTTATAACTGATTTTTAGGCATATACTTTTCACTAATAACAAACATTCATGAGACAGAATAACAGTGGTTAAAAATGATTAGTAACCTTTGTTACCTAGGTATCCATTGTAACAGTAACCGTTAAATATTATGTGTCTACAGTATGTCGAGCTTAAAAAGTTGATAATGTAAGTTTAAGAAACCAAAAATCTAATTTCTTTTTAAACAAATACAGGAAAAGCAAAAAGGAACTTTAACATAAAATTGTACTTTCTTTTATTCAATTAGAGGGACCTGTATATATTAAAATTTGCCTGGTCTGCCCAGTAATTAATAATTTTGATCCTTTAAAAGAATATACTAAATTATTAAATGAAATAAAAGTACCTAAATTTAAACCTTATTTCTTTTTAATAATTCACAAAAACCCACAAACATTGTGGAAATCATCTAAAAGATTGTTAAGATTGGCTTACTTTTCTCACTGCTATTTCCTATCAAAATTTTCATTTTCTATTATATATTATTATATTATTGATATATTATTATCGCAAAATGACGATTTACACTTTTTTTTAAAATTTTTTTAAATTTATTTTACCTACTTCCTAAAACGTACCTTCCCAATTATTTGATACAGAGTCATAGTCCATTTAAAGATGTCCAACAGGGATTTTATTTTATTGGTCTATCTCATATGGTTCAAGTATTCGGTTACCTAACGTTACGTCTCATAAGAAGCACCTAATTTAAATATAAGAAATACTAACCTAAAGTAAAAAATGCCGGGTATGTTACCTTTGGATTTGCAAGACAAAACCATACAACCTCTAGTCATTTTGTTACGATATTATAAGTAACAAACAATAAACACAAAATTATAGTTACAATTAAATAAACACTAATCACCAAAATAAGAAGGTTTTTATCAATCCAAAAAACTTCTGCAACCACAAAATATAATCACACAAAGCAAAACAATGGAAACTGATACGGCTCTCATAAAAGTATAATGTGTTGCCTACTTACACACTGATTTATCAGTGTGTAAGTAGGCAACACATTAAATAATTTCGTGGAATTTCGTTATTGCGCAAAATCGGCGGGGCCAACTCTGACAGTTATTTTCATACTGGGCTGGACATTTTTTGATCAAATGGGCCATAGCATTGGGCTTCCGTACACCTTTAAACTTCCTTGGCCTCACTTCGACGAACCCAGTTTTCGCGTACTTTTAAAAATCTCCTTCTCTGATGTAGCCATTGTGGAAATCTGTCACGGTAAATCTGAGCTGTTAGATTAGCATTTTGGTTTGCCTCGCCGTAAACTAATAACATTGGCATATTCATAATTTGAACATTATATCCCTGTAGTAAAAACAGGACAAAAATATCGCGACTTACCGGACTCCACGCTACGGGTGGCGCTGTTGCCAATTGTTTTTTTAAATTTCTAACTGAGGGAAACATTATTATTATTTATTTTTATTTGTAGACCAAAACATTTAAAACTTAGTTTATTTTATTAGCAAATTAATCTACCAATAAGTGATTAAGAAATTCAGAAATAATTGCTACCAAAGTTTCTAACATTGATACTGCTTAGACAAAAATCTGTCAAGTTTTAACACATATGTAATCTGCACTTTTGACTTGTTTTGAGCTTCACTATCTTAAAATTAAAATCATGAGCGTAAACATTTATCAATTTTTTTCTCTGTTGTGCAGTATCTAGCAATTATTATTGGATTGTCTATTAAAAAGTGGCACAAGATATAAACATTCAATTTTAATATTGTAATAAGAAATAGGATACTTCATTTAAAATGACTAAAATAATTGTCTCTTTCTGTTTTAAGCCAATCCATGCCACACTCTGCAAAATAGGGTGGTTGATAAATTTGACGCGTCTGAAAATAATAGAGGTTTTCTTCATTAGTTATTCCTGATAATTTATTTAAGTAATTAAATCAAGAATTGATATTTAATGGCGCTTTGGTGTGTAATTTAAGACTTACTACTTCATGGGATAAAAGGCAATGTTGCCAAACTTATTACAAACCACCCGCAAAATATGTTTATTTAAAAATGTCATGGTGACAATATTTACACCACAACTCCAATTACTCTAACGAAACCAAGCAAGAAGTCATACGTACTCTATATAACCGCGCAGTGATCTTATGTTACAGTAAGGAATCCCTGCAAGCCGAACTAAGTAATATAGCCAGGGATCTCAAACAAAACGGCTACAGTGAGAGATTGGTTGGGAAACAATCGATAAATATCAAGATAAGACAAGAAACTCTAATTTAATTAAGACTCCATTCGACCAAATATTTATTGACTAGTCCGTATATTAAAGGAACTTCAGAAAAGATCCGCAGAATAGCGAATAGGTATAATATTTAAACAGCATTTAAATCTCAAACCCCCCTGAGAAGTATTCTTACTAAGACGAGACCGGACAACAATGTTTCAAAAAATGACTGTATCTTCCAAATTCCTGTGAATGTGGTGAGGTATACGTCGGGAAACAAAAAGACCACTAAAAATTAGAGTTGAAGAACACAAAAACATACGGAACGAGGTGAAACGTGAAAATCAGGGATTGCCGAACACGCATGGTCAAAACAACACCGCATACAATGGTCGGAAGCAAAAATTATTCATAAAGAAACTGAAAAAAAATGGAAAAAAAGAAAATTTAAAGAAGCTGCAATAATTGCCATTGCAACCAAAATGTATTTAGCAAACCTAGTGTCGACATTCCGACTATTTGGCTCCCGTTACTGAACCGTGAAAAGTCGGTCAAGCTTCGGTGAACAACGGATAGTATATAAGGTCGTAGCTTTTAAGAATAGTTTTAGGTATCACTTGAAAACGGTTGGAGATACATCACTAACTGAAACGTTGTGTATTAATTGACAAATAAAGACAATGGAAGTCCAAGATTTTAGTGTTATTGAAATAAAAAATTTTTGTTTTTAAGGTGGATATTCAGTTTAAATTATTTAAAATATGATTATTTTTTTAATTACAAATAAAAACTCTAAATAAAGTAGAAGAAGAAGTAGAAACTCAAGTTTTCAGCAAGGGTTTCTCGTGCATAGGAGCTGCGGAGCTGCATAGTACAAATAAAAAATTAAAAAATATGCCAAACCTTTTTTTTCTCTAATTTAATTTCAAATTAAATACTAAAATAAATTATAAGAAGTAATTTTTATTATTTTCTAATTTTTTTGAAGATTCTGCAGATCTTATGCACGCACCAGCCGCCACTATATAAACATCTTTTTCAAAAGAGTGTAAATAAGTAAAACATCGCAAAAAACGCTTGACGTTCAACTCAATGTGATGAAGCGAGTGCTGTGTAGCCAGATTTTTTTAACTTTGAAAAGCCATATTTTGAAAACAATTACCTTTTAACTTTAACCCATGTGTTTTTGGGTTTTTTAATTTGTTTTAAGTACCACATTCGCCCATTAAAATCGTATTTTTAAATATTTATTTTTTATTCTTTTAAATAAAGTTGAGATTTTTTTTATTTATTTAACTAAATATTTTAAAATCTACAGAATTATTTTACTTGGCAACACTGTAGAAGGAGTAACACGATCTTTGCTGTACCTTGTAATTTGCCGCTTTATATCTCAGACACATCTTCGGCTACACTGATTTCCTTGAGTTGATTAATTACTAATTAATTTTAATTATAGAGGGAACAGCGGGCGATTATTACCCAAGTATTTTTATGACTTTATTTAGTCTTAATATATGCTTTAAGTAGTTTTCTATGTAAAATATGTGGTTGATGATTATTTCACGACTTTACCGCACCTAAATAAAATAAAATTTTACCTTCTATACTTAGGGCCGTTTGATACGATCCTATTTTCATATACTATTTCTGCGCGCAGAAATAAAATTAATAATATACTAAGTGACATAGAAAATGCAACCCCGAGTAGGAGTGCTGTAAATTTGAGCATACTTTTACAATTTTTAGGTCTTCTAATAAATAGAAATTTATTAAAATTTGAACTCAAAATTTCGCAAAATGGCTGAGATATCCCAACTTAATATTAATAATGTGTCGAAGCTCCACTGTTCGCTACACATTCGTTAAATCGGCCATCCGAATTTGGTTTCGTAGAGCCTCCAATGTTTGTGGAGGGTGCGGTGAATTTTGCAACCTGCTTCCCATCATAACTCATACATGTTCGATGGAGAAAAGGTCTGGAGATCGAGGAGGCCACTGAAGCAGATTTATACCGTAGGGTCGTTCCATCAGAAATCATCCAAAAAAAAATTAAATGGTTGCTTGACCATTTTTAATATTTTTTATTTTTTAATATGTTGATCCTACATACCAACTAATAACAAAATGGTGTTTGAGAAAATTTTATATGCCTTCGTTTACCTTCAGCAGCTACGTTTCCAAGATGGCGGTGACTCAATTTCATCAAAATCGTCATTTGCGGAAAGTCTTATATCTCTTGAACCATATGAGATAGACCAATAAAATAAAATCCCTGTTGTACATCTTTAAATGGACTATGACTCTATATCAAATAATTGGGAAGGTACGTTTTAGGAAGTAGGTAAAATAAATCTAAAAACTTGTAAAAAAACAGTGAAAATCGTCTTTTTTTAAAAAAAATTAAGTATGAAGGGGATGTTTCTGAGAGTTCAATTTTTTTATTTTTGTTTCTACATGTCTGGAGTGTTTGTATACACAGTATTAAACTTCAGAAGACTACCCTCTCCAATATATTAAATTTTGAAATTTCCGAAAAATTCAAAGTTTGGAGGTTAATATCTCAGATGGGGGACCTCCATAAAATCTAAAACTTTAAAAAATTAAAGTCTCTTTTGATACCTTTTGAATAAAACAATTTATTTTTTTTAGACTTTTTTAATGTAAAGTGTATACATTTTTAAAAATCGCAAAAAAACTGTTATATTGCACGTTTCTTAACAGTTGTTAGAAGTGAAAAAAACTGTATCATGTACTATATTTTAACTTAAGAGCTACTTCAAACATAATTTTAAGAAAATATTGATTAATATTTACATAAATAAGCCTCAAAAAACATGTTTAACTTTTTTTACACCTTGGGTACAAAAAAACACATTTTAGATAGATCTTATCATGCATTACTCTTTTTTGGAAATTTGCTGAGACTCATGTCATAGCCTGTTCATGACATGCAGCAACATGAAAGCTTCAGATAGAAACAAGCATTACTTTGTCCAGCTCAGTTTATTGTGAACTGTGATTGAGAAAGGGTGTTTCAAGATAATAATATTTTATTTTTTGAAAGTAATTTTGTGAGTTATTTAGAGGCTTTAATTAAAATTTTAAATTAAAAAAAAACATACCACTTAATCACACAAAATTACTAAACAATAAATATAATTTTCAATTAAAGCCTCTGAATAACTCATAAAATTACTTTCAAAAATAAATATCATTATCTTGAAACACCCTTTTTCAATCACAGTTCACAATAAACTGAGCTGGGACAAAGTAATGCTTCTTTCTATCTGAAGCTTTCATGTTGCTGCATGTCATGAACAGGCTATAACATGAGTCTCAGCAAATTTCAAAAGAGTAATCTATCTAAAATGAATTTTGGCACCAAATTAATTATTAGGAATTTAAACAGTGCTACAAAATAATGATTATAAAAAAATATTGGAAAATTATTACCTGGTATATAAATACCTTTTAAAAGTTAAATTTTTTGTTTGTACCCAAGGTGTAAAAAAAGTTAAACATGTTTTTTGAGGCTTATTTATGTAAATATTAATTAATATTTTCTTAAAATTATGTTTGAAGTAGCTCTTAAGTTAAAATGTAGTACATGATACAGTTTTTTCACTTCTAACAACTGTTAAGAAACGTGCAATATAACAGCTTTTTTGCGATTTTTGAAAATTTATACACTTTACATTAAAAAAGCCTAAAAAAAATAAATTGTTTTATTCAAAAGGTATCAAAAGAGACTTTAATTTTTTAAAGTTTTAGATTTTATGGAGGTCCCCCACCTGAGATATTAACCTCCAAACTTTGAATTTTTCGGAAATTTCAAAATTTCAAAATTTAATATATTGGAGAGGGTAGTCTTCTGAAGTTTAATACTGTGTATACAAACACTCCAGACATGTAGAAACAAAAATAAAAAAATTGAACTCTCAGAAACATCCCCTTCATACTTAAAAAAAATAAAAATGACGATTTACACTTTTTTTACAATTTTTTAGATTTATTTTACCTACTTCCTAAAACGTACCTTCCCAATTATTTGATATAGAGTCATAGTCCATTTAAAGATGTCCAACAGGGATTTTATTTTATTGGTCTATCTCATATGGTTCAAGAGATATAAGACTTTCCGCAAATGACGATTTTGATGAAATTGAGTCACCGCCGTCTTGGAAACGTAGCTGCTGAAGGTAAACGAAGGCATATAAAATTTTCTCAAACACCACTTTGTTATTAGTTGGTATGTAGGATCAACATATTAAAAAATAGAAAATATTAAAAATGGTCAAGCAACCACCCTTGGATGATTTCCGATGGAATGACCCCGTACGATTCTAAAAAATCTAATGTAGTTGTAAAATTTCGTGAATTTAGCGCTGGGGTGTCTTACAGTATGTTGAAAAGCATCAATAAATTAAAAAAAAAGGGTTGATATCTCTAACCAGACAAAACTTTTAGATTTTTCAAGAAAACATCAGCGAGTCCCTGACAAAGGCAACCGAAGAATTTATTATTAATAAGGTAGGTTTGTAATTAATATTGTAATTAATTGTAAATTGGCCTGCACCGTTCGTTGGAGCAAAGGTGAAAAATTACAGGAAAATCTTATGCAATTTTAAGCAACTTTTGGTAATTTCAATGCTGCACAAAAGAAAAAATTATAGAATTAAATAATTTCTGTTTTCAATATTTAGTATTTAAAAAACCGGAAACTTTTTGTGATTTTGTTTTGCATGCCATTTTGTATTTAATTGAAAAATAGCATTGTTATTTGTTATCTTCAATAAAAAATGGCATGCATGTTGCACATACACTTTGTGTAATAAGCAAATAATAAAGTTTCAAAAGAAAGAGCACTTTTTTATGTACCCTGTATTAATGGAATATAACTTTATTACTTTATTATTATTATTAATCTGTTTCTTATTACCCCTTTTATAACCTTTCGGTTAATAATCAATAATAAACCTACTGTGCCCTTTAATTTGCAGCATCATCTATTATATTTGTTTACCATAATCAAGTATTTTTTCGTCCCTTAAGACCTTAATTAATGCTTTTTACGTCATCATTAAGTTTTTACCACCCTTTTTCCTTGCCTTTTTGACATTCCAGACAAGGCCATCCAGCAAAAATACCATTTTCTTGTGTCGCTTGTTTCAAGAGATTAATTGATATTTGGATTTTAAAAAAATCCATTTATAACAAAAAATTGAAAGAACGTAATTCTCTGGAAGTCGGGAATTTTTTAGCAT
Source organism: Listronotus oregonensis (assembly GCA_019359885.1). Classification (NCBI taxonomy): domain Eukaryota; kingdom Metazoa; phylum Arthropoda; class Insecta; order Coleoptera; family Curculionidae; genus Listronotus; species Listronotus oregonensis. The sequence continues at coordinate 23,212 of JAHBCN010013944.1, forward strand.
GGAAAGTTTTTTACCGAATAACTAAAGCGTATCGATCAACTGACATTAAAACATCCCTTCGTAATTGAAAAATATTCCCCGTTTAGCGGAATATACAGGCTGATCCAAAACATATCCCAAAAAATTAAAGAATAACTTAATATGCTACCAGAAGCACCATAATTTTTAAAAAATCTCCACATTATAACAAAAAAAAAACTAGATGCATGTGTTTTTAAACTGGGCGACCCTAATATGACAAATGGTAAGGCGCGAGATATTTTTTTTGCAAATTACAAATACAAAAGTGAATGTATAGTTTT
>JAHBCN010013945.1:0-23569 GCA_019359885.1 Listronotus oregonensis
AAACACAACTCAAACAAAGCATAATTTAATTTTAAAAAATAAAACTTCACAAGATTCAATTACAAAAAACTAACAATCAAAGAAAGACGAAATAAAAAAAAGAAAAAGAAGCTGTCAATGACAAAAAGATATTAACAATCTTAGTCAAATCTTTTTAATTTAATCAATCAATAAATGTTTTCAACAAATATTAATACACTTATCACACTGTATAAACAATATTTTAAAACGACCACTTCCCGTATAACATACAAAAACAAATATGCAAATAGCAAGCCTTTATCTTTTTTGCCTTTTTTAAAAAAAAAAATATCCAAAAATAAATCAAACGGACATAGATTTAAAATTCTTTTAGTTAAAAAAAATGTATCAGAACCCAAGGTAGGCACCCTTTGTTTAAATTAATTTTATTATGTACCTGATTTTGTGTTAAGATAAACTTTTTAAATGTTGATTTTAAAATTGTAATTGTTTCATTTTACACTAATCTTTTAATACCTAAAAATATTGTGTGATGTTCTGTTTTAATTATGTTTTGATGTTTATTTTATTTTTTAGATATTTATGTTGAAAAAGCACAAAAATAATGTGCGAAACGTTGCAATAAATACCACCATTTGCTTTATTAATATTCCCAAAGAATAAAAAAAATTTATATATATATATATATATATATATATATATATATATATATATATATATATATTATTATTATTTTATATATATATATATATATATATTTATTATTATTATATATTTTTATAATATAATATATATATATATATATATATATATAATATATATATATAATATTATATATATATATATATATATATATATATATATATATATATAATATATATTATATATATAATATAATATATAATATATATATATATATATATATATATATATATATATATATATATATATATATATATATATATATATATATATATATATATATATATATATATATATATATATATATATTAGGGTGACCCAAAATGATGTCAGAATTTTGTTCGTCTGGACCCCACAAAACGCCCTTCCAGATATTGAGATACCGAAATTTGAGCTCGATTAAACACGTTAACCCGTGCCGCTCGCGCTAGTTTGAAAAATCCCAATTTTTAAAAAAGTAATAATAAGCCATTCAAGAACGGTAACTAATAAAAACGCTTAAATTCAAAAGATACTAATATTGTTCTTAAAATTTTATTTATACATAATTTTGATATTTTGTCAAACGGTTACAAACTTTACCCCAAAAAGTAACCAGGTACCAGTAGGAGCTCGTTTGGGAGTATTCTGAAATTTTAGGGTTTTTAAAATCTGATTTAACATTTTCTTTGTTGTTTTTGGAACTCAATTTTCCATAAAGAATTTTGTTTTTAATCTTTTTATTATAAGGGCATTATGACTATTTACCAAAGAAAGACCCGTTTGACAGGTAAAGGAGGGTAAATCTAATTTCTATTTTAGGGATGGTGATTTTACTTCAGCGTACAACCGGCCTTTCTTTATTCAGTTTAGTTTCAAAGGCCTTTGGTGGTTGATCAACAATTATCTAGTGAAGATATTTTAACGTTTTTTTGTTTTTTTTTAATTTTCAAGTGTGATTGATAACTATTATAGATTTTTTAAAAGACATTTGAAAACATTTTATTGAAATTAAAGTTTTAAATAAACTGTTATTTACCTATTAAACTCTGGAATGAATCACATCAGGTGTACAAAGCCGGACCGGATAAAATTTTTTGTGGGTATCCCACCCAGATCACCGGTTGTAAACTCCCTCAAATCGTCAAGTTTTTGTGTGCTTTATTTTATAATTTACGGATTGAAATTAATGAAGAGAATAAAAACTTGCCATACGAAAGTTTCATTTTTGGGAGAAAACCGAATTCCGACTAAAAGAGCAAGATGCCGTAGAAAAACCACGGGTGGAAACTCTTCAAAAAAATCGGAAGAAAAATAAGCGGTTAAAAAAATTTAAACAGTTTGTTGAAAAGTTGGACGATCTTTTGATTTGAACAAGATGCCTTGGCTCTGATGAAATGAAGAAATAAGGCGTTTCTCAAAAACAAGGGAAGGGGCCCAGGTTCCATGACTAGAGGGATCTGTTGTCTCGAGCTGAAAAATCAAGGCCAAAAGGAATTGCAAAAATGAACCGACAAACCAAGAAAGAACTTTTGATATTGGTGAGTTTTTTTTTAATTAATAATATTCTAAAAAAAAGATAAATAATAGATTATAGATATTTTTAAAAATATTATTAATAATTGAAGGTAATTTTCCATGTATTATTACTCTTCTGCTAAAACGACAAGTTTTTATATTTTTTTCTTTCTTTTTTTTGCTTCTTAGAGACGGATGATGAAGACCAGTTTGGGAAAAAGGGAAAAAGAAACACTGAAGAGGACAGCATCCCCAGGAACGAGAGCTGGAGGAAATGGATATGCTAAAAAAACTGTAAAGATCCAGGACCATCTGAGAGCAGGATGAAAGTTTATTTGTGGGGCCGAAAAATTTTAAATGAAACTTCGATTTTTGATCGATGTAAAGTATCCGAACAAATGCCAAGAGAATTTTAAAGTACCTAGAAGCCAAACCTTGACCTTCTTGAGTACAAAGTATCAAAACTTTAACATTATAGAAGGCAAATGTTGAGAACAATATACTAAAAAAATTTTGATAAAGTGAAATCCTGAAAAAGACCCGGGTTTCCATTGGGACGGAAACTTTGGTTATTTTAAAATGAGCAATGTGACGAATAGCTTTGTTTTCATATGGCGAAAAGGAACAGCGTGGGAGTTCGTAACAGCAAACAGCCTGGAGAGGAGCAAGCCTGCCGTATATGAATGTCACATGAATGGGGTTTCCCAACACCGTCAAGGCATGTTCACAGCCATCCAAAGGGAAGACTCAAAGGACTCGTCTTTGGAGAAAATGTTGAGAGAATTGTTCACCTAGCTTGCCGTCACCATATCTTGGAAATTTGTTGAGGCGTATTCCACACAAAATGGGATCAACCACTGGACCTCATCCAGACATTTTTAAAAAGATTCCTTCGCGTGGGTCAAAGGAAAATAGACAAGGTTCAGTGACAATCAATACAAAAGAGTTAACCCAGAAGTAATTGCGTTCGCTGAATTCAAGACCAAAAACGGAGACCCCAGAGATGACTAAGAGCATTGGTTGGTTCTTATTTTTTGGATCACTAGACGGCAATGTTGTGGGTTTTGAACCCAGGAGCCATTCATCACCTAGGGGATGGCAAAGGCTTTTTTACTGAAAAATTTCATTTTGTCGTCAATTTAAGATGTCTAAGGAAGAAGAAAGTTCTTGAGTGCTATTTGTGTTTTCTATTAAAATTTATTGCAAGCTTGGTTTAGTGTCAAACATCTTGCACCAAAGCAAGATTTTATTTGCATAGTCTGTTAGATTAAAAGAATGTGACAACGACATTGAGAAAAGTTGACCAAATTTTCGAATCATTTGTGGTATTTGAATGCAGAGGGTGGGATTATCGTTTTTTGATCCCACCATTACGACGATGAAAAGTTGTTAATGGCTAACAAATTACTTAGTAGCACAGATGAACCATCAGAGCACGCTAGGGTTGTAAATCCAAAAGGTAAAGAAAAATTAAAAGAGGTAGTTAGGAGGATTGGAAATTTATTCCGAAACGTTTCCTTTTTTTGCCGATTTAATATAAAAACAGATTTCCAAACAAATCCAAAACCTGGCCTCAAAATAATGACTTCCAAGAAGGACAACCTTCTTAAAAGATGAAGAACAAAAGCAATATGTCCTGGTTTAAGAAATGCCGAGCATTATACCTGACGTTTCAAAAACTACTTTAACAAAAGCTCTAAAAGTTAGATAACTATGTAAAATTATCAACTCATTCTACGTCTTATCTTTTCTGTGTCTGTTTTGTTGTTTTAAAATAAAAAATGTCATTAGACTTATAAGTATTACTTGTTTTTTTATTATATATATACTTAAAACCAAAATATACCAAAAAAACAAAATTTATCACTTAATAACAAAGTATCGAATTATGTCCTAGTGGTACCAGGTCACGTTTTGGGGCTAAAGGCTTTGTAACTCGGTTTTAAAATAACAACAATTATTATAGAATATAAATTTTGAAGAAAAAATTAGCTTTTTTAAGATATTAAGCGTGTTTTATTTTTACCATTCTGGAGTTATGGCTATATGTCAGCTCTTTGGCCAAAAATTTTAATTTTGTCAAACTTTGAGCGACGAGCGGCACGGGTTAACTTCTTTACGCTCAAATTTCCTAAATTTTGGAAAGGGGAACGTTTTTAGGGTCCAGACGCAAAACCGAATTTTTTTCCCATTATAGATCCATTAATATATATATATATATATATATATATATATATATATATATTTTATATTTATATATATATATATATATATATATATATATATATATATATATATATATAAATTTTATTTATTTTATAAGGTTAATTTTTCTTGGTTTATATTTTTCAGAGTTTTTTTCTTGGGTTTTGCAGTCCTTCAAACAATAGAAAAAAGAAAAGTGTTTTTTTTCCCAGAAAATGTATTTTTTTAATTTTTTGTATACTCAGTATACAAAACCAAATTTTAAAAATGTGACGTGTTCAGACTGTGGTTTATTTATATGTGTTCAAAATGAAATTGTTTTTTATTGATGTATATACCTGTACGTAAAATGTAAATGTTAACTATAAGATATATAAATATTTGAAAAAAAGGTAGGAAATTTCAGGCCGAAACGTCAAAATAAATTAAAAAAATATATTTTTCTGGAAAAAAAAAACACTTTTCTTTTTTTCCATTGTAATTTGAAGGACTGCAAAACCCAAGTAAAAGAATCTCTGAAATAATTAATAACCAACTTTTAATATTTTTTATAGAGCGTAAATAAACTAATTAATGGGTTTGGGTAAAATATCATACAAATTAATAATAACCAAATATTTAAAAAAAAATTTGCCTAATGATTTATTAATTTTATTGTTTTTTTTTTAATATTTTTAAAATCTTGTATTGCAAAAATGTTTATTGTAATTATTAATATTTTTATTTTTAAAATTATAAATACCTAAAGATATTAAAAAAATATAATTTTTTATTATCCATTTTTTTATTTTTTACAGCGAGCAGGGAAACGGGGATGGAAACGTATTTTTCTGCCTAATCAGGCATATGCATTGTCATCCCGATAAAATCTAAAAGTAATGTCAACATTACATATACGGTTGAAAATAATATTATTTTACTATCTGAGAAGAAAACAAAAACCAACTGGTGTCTACGCCAGTTTGGGACCTAACAACATAAAAAGTCAGGATGGCGACAACATCCTGGACGTGAGAACAGATTAGATGGTTCCCCAATACTTATTTAACAAAAACCGAGGTTAAAATTCCAGATCGAAGGAGGGCCAACGATCCCCCGGCACGGGTTGGAACATCATCTGGAAGGTGGTTAGTTGTGGTTAAAGGACCTTCCAGGCAGGATGATTCCCACTGTTCGGGGTCATACCGGGGCCCGACACTTCCAAACCAAATTCCTGAGCGTGCCCTTTCAAAGGAAATTCGGACTTCCTGGCCAGTTATGGTCCGCCAGCACCCCTGGGACGCTGTTAATGGCTTCGGGTTTCCGTTTTGTTCGAGATCATCCGCGAGCTCCACCTCGGACTAATTTAAACACGAGGAATACGGGGATCCTCAGTATTTCTCGTAGACATGGAAAAAAGGGTTTATAAGGGGTTTCCAAAGAACTAAGGAAGAGTATTTGACGAGGAAAAGACTGCATAACAGTAGGGCTACTAACGGGCCGATAACCCAAAAGGACACCTAACAAGATGGCTCATACAATGGGGACCAAGGAAATGTAAAGGGGAAAGAAATAGCCACCATATCCTTTGAATGCAAAGCCTTGAACAAAAAAGACAGGCATTATTTGGGCCCAAATAGCCTACAGGAATATAATAAAAATCTTGGTTTATACAGACTTGTGAAGGAACAAGACAAGGGAGGCTTGGCTAAAAGATAATGGGAGTTAGGCACAAAAGCCCGGGCGCCTCAGAATCAGATGGCCCCAGGGAAGAAGAAAAAAAAGATCTGGGACGAAAATTTTTATTGCTATAAGAGGTTTGTAGTTTAAGATAAACTAAACTCAGAAAGGAAAAATTTTTGGAGGTTTTATCAGTGCCGGATTTATATTTACAGTGAAGCCCCTTTTTTTCGCCGCCCCATTACCATAAAATATGACATTTCCAATACCATCGTCTCATATTTTTTTTAAAAAGTTAAGTCGAAAGGATACGTCCCGAAGAAGTCTAAATTTTGGAAGGAGAACAAAATTAAAATTTATTAAGAAGGTCTGATATATTACTTGGTACACAAAGTCATATTGGTAATGGGGAGGTTTAAGACAGATGGGTTGGTCCAATGACCATTGATGACATTGAAGATGAGGAACAGTCTTGGTTAAATACCAAAACTAAAACTTCAACTTCAAAAAGTTTTACTATCATTGAAGAAGATTTAGGCGCTTTAAATTTAAAAAAAGTAAACAAAACGGTAAAGGAGCGAAGATTCTTTCTTACCTATAGAAAGGGTCGATGTCAGTACAACCCATTAAAAAATACCAAGGAAGCGTCCCAAATGATGAAAATTTTTAAAACTGGATAATGAAAGCTTACACCCCTTTGCCCACATCGTTAACTTTATTTTAGGCAGGTGCTTGCGAAACGCTAAAACAACAGGGAAATGGAAAAGCCTCAGGGAAGGTTTATAGAAGAAAGTATTTCATCCAAAAACAAAGTAGCCAAAATGATTGCCAATTCAGTTAATTCGAGGTTAATTCCAAATATTGAAAATTCTTAATGGACTGTTTCTATACAAAATGCGTTGTGATACCACCGCTGCACCATCACAAAAAAAGACCATTCTATAGTGGGATCATATTTTCGGGACATTTCAAAATTGTAATTTTTATTTTGAAATAAAGTTAATTTTTAGTATTGTTTAAAGAAAAATTATTTTTTGTATAAACTTGATCTTTAGGAGAAAATAAAATTGATAAAATAAAAATTTCCATATTACCATTAATTATAAGGGGCATTATCATAGTCCCCCCCAAATGCCCTAGGTTGATGAGGTTTATTGCTATTAACATTTCCGTTTCTAAGGTTTATAGATCAATAATAGATGGTAAAACATAAATTAATTAATTAGTCATTAAGAAAGGACATTAAAGAACAAGAATTACAATTTTTTACGGGACTTTTTAATAGCAAAATTATCTATATCATCATAGTTTATGGTGTTTATTATCTCTGCTTCTATGTAGAGAAGAGCCAAAGAATTTTACTTGAGACAATAAAGACTTTGATAATTTTTTACACGTTTAAAACAGGAAGAACGTTTTTCCCCAGAACAATTCGTAGGGTAAACATAAGATAAAGATTGATTCCTCAAAAACGTCGAGAAACTGAGTAGTGAGTTTGATCTAGGCCTCACTGATAAATTAAACTTCCTCTAAATTCTACCGCCCCTAGGCCGCGGCCTATATGGCCTATTAAATCCTTGTATACAGTTTTATTTTCAACCCTTAATTCCTGAAGCAAAAACTCAAATATCTCATTGTATGAAATACTACATATCTTGTCAAATAATTTTGACACTTTAAAGTCTGACTTTGACTTTGAATTTTGGAAATAAAAAAGGAGCAGGAAATGAAGACGAAAGTGCATTTTTTCTACTTGCGTGCGAAAACATTTGTGAGAAATGAGTTCCAAAGTTTAACTTTGTGGTCTGCCACTATTTTCGTTCTACATATTTCCATTTATGTCGATTTTAATTTTAATAACTTCTGGATGAAATAATATTAAAAAAAAAGGGTTCTAATATTCTTTTATCGTGCTTTATTCAATTTTAGATACATTTGGCGCTTAGAATTCCCATATTAATTTTCTTTATTATCATTTTAATATTTTTTTCCCTGCACCATGTATTTCATAACACATGCTAAACAATAAAAATCAAAGAATTTTTCTTGTTGCCCCAAAAATACAAACTTTCTAATGTCACGGAAGCATCGAAAATTCGGTAAAAAGTTTAAAATAAGTTTCTAAGAATGGAGGAAGAATTGCCAGACGATTTTTTAAAAGCCCAAGTTTGGCCAACTTGAGCTCCTGCCGCAAATCAAAAAAAAAGTACAGAAACAGTATAATTCATTTGAAACAGGGTGAAAAAAGGCGTTAGAACTTTGAAAAGGAGGCTTTTAGCCTATTTTTTCAAACTAAGCAAGGAATTGTCCAAATCTTTATGGTCAAATACCCATGCTAAAAGTGTTTTAAAATCAGAAAAATTAGATATCCAAATTTTATGGTTAGCAGCATTTATTAAAAACAAATGTAGGCTTTCGGCCAAAGTCAAGGATTTTTTCAAAAGAAATATCTACATTTATTAATGAAGCACCTGATGAAATTTATCTTTTGATAAAAATTGCGACCAGTTTCGGACTTGTTTGGGGCCTACAGACGAGAAGAACTCGCAAAAATGAAAAAATCCGACATCGAGGACAAGGGAAATAATTTTGTGAAGATTCCAGACACAAAAAACTATACCCACGTCTTTCGTCCTGTCTAAAGAGATCAACGACGGAAAATTTATTCCTTATATCGGAAGTATACAGCTTTCGGCCACCGACAATACATCCACAGTTTTTCGTATATTTCAAAAGGGAAATTTGCACACAACGGTTGGGATCAATACATTTGAGAAGATGCCTTCTGAGATAGCAGGCAGCATTTTTAAAGTTGCCGAATTCAGAGCTATATACCGGCCACAGCTTCCGGCGATCTTCTGCAACGTTACTTGCAAATTCCGGAAAAGGACTCATAGATATAAAGCGGTTAGGCGGTTGGAAATCGACAACGGTAGCCGAGGGATACATTGAAGAATCAACAGGCTACAAAAAAGGGTTAAGTAAAAAAATTTAAACTGCAAAAAGCCAAAAACTCTCAAGAAGCCAGATGAAATGTCCTGTTCCACAGACGCTGTTCAATCAGCTAAAGCACAAGTTTCGTCTTAACATCGAGCAGCGAACCATCATCGAGGTTCCTAAGAAATCATTTGAAATCGGCCATAAACCTTCAACATGCAACTAATTGTACTTTTAACATTAATATTGTTAATAATAATAAATAATAGTTTTATTTGTATAGTCAGTTAAAATAAAAATTTAATTATTTACTTTGGACTTTTAATTTTTACTGAAATATTCGTATATTTCTAATAATCATATTCTTTAATAAAACGCTCGTAGAAAAAGTATTCGCAAGTAGAAAAAGTATTGTTCCTAATACTTGCGCAAAGTGACTTTTCCGCATTTAAAGCTTATCCGAACTCCGCTTCACGTCGTTCGTCTAACTGCTTTGGCGTGCGGAAAAGTGTCACTTTTAGCACTTATTAGGAAAATAACTATTAAAAAGTCTGTAATGTCAACATTACATATACAATTGAAAATAAATACATTTTACCCAACGCTCTTTAAGTTAAGTTAATTGTATAGTGTCACAGTATTTTAATGTTAGTACCTTAAAAAGCACTAAAATATTTTCCAAAATAGTCGGGTTGCTGCAAGAAAAATAGCGCTCAACGTAATTTTAATGCATGAAAAAAATATTGCAGCAATTTTTAGAAACCAAAAAGTGCGCGTCCGCAGAAAGAAAAACTGCAGCAAGAAAAATTTCATGCAAGAAACTTTTCAAACTGTAAAAACAACTTTAAAGTTGTTTGCAATTTTTTAACAGTATGGTTTTAATTAAAAATATAAATACTCACTTTAAATCAATCACTATTGAGTAACCCAGAAAAATCACGGTCACTTTTCGTTAACTTTGTTCACAAACTATCAAAAATCTGATTAAAAAATGAACGCACCTACGAAATTATTTAATTCACTACGATGCGTGGTATTAAAACGAAGTGCGTTTTGAAACTAACTTTATTTGAGAACAGTGTGCCTGATAAAATTAAATTATTGGATCAAAAATTGATAAAATTTGTAAACATACGTAAACCTGTTTAGTTAGAGCCTATTTTTGTTTGACTTATGAATAAGCGATGCTTCCTTCATAGATGGACTGTTTAAGTTTTAATCAATCATTGACTTCTTGATCTTTGCATTTTGTTAGTTCACTTTCAAGCAAATTTTGGCGGGGTGTTAAAATAATTAAAATGTGTTCCACATTCATTTTCTTTTACTATTCTTTCGCATCATAGAATATTTTTTTGGTTGCCCGCCAGGCGGTCTATTCTTCAATCCCGAATACACATAGTATACATTAGTATAATCAAAGATAATACTACTACGAATAGATGGTTCATTTAAATGGGACGTTTTGAATCAGTTCGGAGATATCAATGCTTCCGTAAATGCGAATAAAATTAAGTCGGTAACCCCTGCCCCAGCGAATCGAGGTACGAAACCATGTGCGACATTGTCAATGTCTGTCGCTTGTACCTTATTCGGAACACGAAGTAGCGAAAACGGGCGGCTAAACGAATTGTGTAATTTCTAGTCGCGTTTCATCACGCCAATAGTAAAGGCCTGCCGGCAACACTGTTTAACTTTCGTTCAAGGATAGCGCGAAAATCTCTCGATGGACATCGGCTCGCGTTAGCCAAAGTCCATTAGGGGTATCAAAAATATAGCATTGAATGGTTCATCTTATCCGTAGTAGTATTATCTTTGGTATAATGTAGTTTAAAAATCATTCGCATCAAAAATTTGGGTTCTCCAATGTTATTTTCGACATTTTCTTTTCGAAATTTTTGCGAATGGGTAAGACCCATGCATTCGAGAAATAAATTTTTGGTTCGTTATTGTTGTAACTAACGTACCTTTTTTTAAGATTGTTTTGTGTGAGTCGTAAAAAATATCGGTAATTATTAGTGTAAAGTTTATTATATTAGTTTACTTTTATACACAACATCAAGCAATATATATCAGAAATAATAAAAGAACAAATGTTTGTATGCTAGTTATTTATATTTTTTTTGTACAGGGTCTTTGATTATATTTACGTCGCATCTGGAGCCTTTATTTTTAAAGTTGGTCTTTCTCTCCGTCGTGGTTAAGCGATACCCACATTTGAACATTGCCGTTTCCATTTCATTAACACCTTTTCGAGATTTTTAAAAGCGTTGGTGAAAGACAACACCCCTTTTAATTATTGGGGCAATCCAGTCGAGATGTTATCGCACTTTGACATTAATTTGGCAGTTTTCGTATAGGCTTTTTACTACGTTTATATTTTTTATATTTAGGTTTGTTGCTAGTAGACTTCCCACAACTTCACCAGTGGCAGCTGTGTATGCCTTTTTAGTCGACAAATACTAAATGCACTTCTTGTTGATGCCGATAGTTTATCTAATAATTGTGTTACGAACAGATGGTTAATTGTTGATCTTCCCGTTCGAAACCCTGCTTGTTCTTCGGCTTCGTGGTCGGCGTAATCTCGTTCTATTATGTTTTTTAACACCTTGCCATAGACCCTGCTGATCAAGCCCATTACTGCAATACCCCTATAGTTGTCACCGTTTTATTTACCATCCTTTTTATAGATTGGTGTTAGATACGACAGTTTCCAATCTTCTGGTATTTGGCCAGTATTAATGCAGTTTTGAAACAATGCAGTTAGGTGATCAAAGAGTTTGTCTGAACCATACTTGATCAGTTGGGAAATGTTTCCTGGTCCTGGTGCTTTTTTTTTTTAAGATAGGTAAACGTATTTAACATCTTTTCGTTGATTCTGATGGGCGATGCAGATATTTTCTATTATTATTGTCGTTGTTCTCTCTGTAACTAGGACGGTCTTAGGTTAGAAGTTGATGAAAATATTTATCTCATTTATGAAGTGGTATGGGCAATATTATCTCTCTTTCATTATTTTGGCGCATTGATTTCAGTAACCTTACACTTTCGGTGCATTTTTTCCTCCTAAGTAGCATTGAGAAAGAAATGTTTTTTTAAAAATATGTAGTTTTTTGTAATAATTTTTAATTATTTTATATAACAATCATCAACAATATATATCAGAAATAATAAAAGAACAAATGTTCACTAGTTTTAATTTTTGTACAGGGTCTTTGATTATATTTAGCGCTACAAAAGATAAAAGAATGTTTTTTAATAAATTGTGTTTGTCCATATATTTTAAAATTATTTAGTAAAATATCGACACAAATGGAAAAATATAGACAACTTCAACTTTCTTAGATGGAACACGCTGTATATTATGCGCTACAATAAAAGGTTTTTTTTTCTAATTTTAAACATATATATCTACCTACATTAATGATATTTGGATGAACCATTTTTGAGATATTTAAGCTTAAAAAATAAATACATTGAAAAAAAATCATATTAGGATCAAGAAAGCTATGAAAACAATAAAATTGTTTTAATAAATTTGACGTATTGATATTGTAAAAAGTTAAAATTTATCCTTTTAACTATAAAAAGTAGTTTGTATTGCTTTTTTGTCGATGGGCTGTTCAGAAGAACAAAAAATCGCTATTATGCGTCTTTCTTATGGTAACAATAATAATGTGACGACAGTGCAAAGGGAATATTTTTTTTTTAAATAACACTCCACCACAAATTCACGAAATCACCGGTAAACGATTTAAATTTTATAGGTTATGTTTACTATTTGCTGTTTGAAGAGTCTCTTACCGTTTAATTTTTGTCGAGGGCGACATTTTTCAGTTGAGACTGGAAAATTGACCTCCAAACTTGTCAAAATGGATCTCGTGCACTCACACAGTCCACTGACCCTACTGAAGTTGAATCACTTAAAACAGAAACGCAAAAGATACATTTAAAAATCAAAAACCTATTAACGTTTCGGTGACAAACCGGTCACCGAAACGTTGTCAGTAAACCTGTTGATTCATTGTCCCCTCCCCCACCCACAGCCGCGAGATTCACGTGATACAAATTATAAACACGCGACACGTGAGAAGCACTTAAAAGATTCATAGCATGTATAGTTTTTTTTAAGATATAAGAAAATGACTAAAAGTCTCGAAAAAACCCTCAAAATTAGCATTTTATGGTACTATTAGGGTAGGTTGTCCTAATTATCGCACCCGACCGTACAGGGTCGTATTTCTACCCAACTGGAATAATATACAGGGTGTCCTGATAAGGCCTGAACTATGTAAAATAAGAAAACTTTTTTCTTTTAAGCGTTTCTTCGTAACCTATCAAATATAGGGAGGGGGGAAGATCAAATATACATTTGAAAAAAAATTGAATAACTTTGGTTCGGCTCAACCGATTTTAATGAACTAAGTTTTGTTTAAAAAAGCTTTTACCAGGTCTTAAGATAAAATATTGGTAAAATAAATTTATTTTTTTGTTTTATCCCCAGAGACTGATTTGTGTCAAAGTTGTAAATTTTGCATTTTTTTTTTAAATCTAAATACAATGGTATTATTTTTATAAGCCCATTAAAAAAACATAAAAAAGTAAAGAAACTGGTAAAAACCGCATTTTGATATCTTAATTAGTTCTCGAGTTATTGCCAAAAAACTGCATTACTCGTATCCTTACCTATTTTAAGCTGTCAGATAAACAACGCGGCGTTTTAATCGAGAGTGCCATGACAACAAAAACAATTTGTTTCTCTGCGAATATTAAATAAAATCCCCATTATTTCTTTATTATCAATTTATTAACAGCATTCATAATTACACTGCTCGTGGATAATAATAGCTGATTATTAACTACGGGCTTTGGTTAATTGTATCTTCATTGTGCTGGAATTGGATGCACAATTCCAGTTTCTCTTAAACTGGTTGTAAAACGTCTAAACACTTTTTTATTAAAATGCCGGCTTTCGTAATACCTTATGGCATATTGTCTCGCCGCAATGGAGGCATTTGAAAAATTTTCAAAATAAACGGCGAGCTGATCGTATGCCTCGGTGGTGGAATAAGACATAATTTAAAATTACTTAATAACGATTAACAACACTACTACTAATGATAATAAATAATAACGATAAACTGCGTTAAACAAGAACTAAATTTAAAATTATCAGATTTGACAAACAATGCTCTTGTTATTTTTTGACGTCTCTCTTTTCTGTAATTTTTGACGTCCCGGCACTCTCGATTAAAACGGCGCGTTGTTTATCTGACAGCTTAAAATAGATAAGGATACAAGTAATGCAGTTTTTCGGCAATAACTCGAGAACTAATTAAGATATCGAAATGCGGTTTTCACCAGTTTCTTTACTTTTTTATGATCTTTTTAATGGGCTTATAAAAATGATACCATTGTATTTAATTTTTTGGAAAAAAATGACAAAATTTATAACTTTGACACAAATCAGATAAAACAAAAAAGTAAATTTATCATACCAATATTTTATCTTAAGCCCTGATAAAAGCTCTTTTAAACGAAACCTAGTTCATTAAAATCGGTTAAGCCGAAACAAAGTTATTTAATTTTTTTCAAATGTATATTCGCTCTTCCCCTCCCTATATTTTACAGGTTACGAAAAAACGCTTAAAAGAAAGAAGTTTTCTTATTTTACATAGCTTGTAAGAAAATCAGCGACATAAGTTAATATGGCATATTTTTAAATAATCCGTGTTTTTAATTTTGTTGTTAGTTTTACGCCCTCTAGCGGCAGAGCTAGAAACTTGAAAATAATTTCCAGCATTTTCTCGAGGCCGATTTTATTATAAATATTTTTTTCGAAAGGTATGCGATAAAGGGTTCTCGAGATATCGCCAGAGGACGACCTTATCAGGACACCCTGTATATGTATTCATGATGTCGTATTTGCTTCAGGTTATATCTAAACGTATAGGGTAAAGTGCGGACCTAAACTATTCTCACCTCTGTTGGCATGGCCGTAAAGGACCACTTTCGAGGATTTTTATTGCAGTCGGAGATAATCGATATGTCTAGTCATTTTTTTATTTCTTGAAAAATACTATAATCTTGGTAAATCGAAGACTTACATTGCTGATATTATACATAATTTGTAAGAAGTAAGAGTCTTACTTAGTATTGCATCTGATTAAAATAAAATTGCACTTTACCGGGTGGTTCAATAATTATGTCTAAAAAAACTTGATTCCATTGGAGCTCTTTGGAAGCCAATACCTTCGAAGATGAAGCCGATACGGAAAAAATTATATAAACTTGTAGTATTCTTTTTACATGTTTTTTATATATCCGGGAGTTTTATCAAAACTTTCCCGGACATCCTGTGTTTTTAGGGATTTGTACCTGGGTAAAACTGGAGTTATGATAAAGTTAATCGAAATCATGCCGTACCAACAAGGTGATTGTGGTTGTGGAATTAAAACACAGTTTTTTCACTTTTTATTGTAGCTGCTATTCTGAATAAAACCAGATTCACTTTCCATTACCGTCTGGTTATAGACGGATCCGGATCGGATAGTTTAACTTGCAACCACGTACAACAGCAGACATTCTTTCCCTATTTTCATCCATCAGACTACATAGTAACCACGCTCGACGTTACTTGACCTCGCTGATCTGGCAAGAAGCGGTGTTTTGATTCGAAAAAGACCGTGATGTGTCTTTTTAGAGCTTTTTATTCGTGTGGTTATTTTTTGACTTCGAAACCTTAAAAGGGAAAATAGTCTATTGCTCCTTTAATTATGTAACAGACGTTTATTTTTATATATATATATATATATATATATATATATATATATATATATATATATATATATATATATATATATATTAATTTTTTTATATATAAAAATAAAAAATATAATATATATTATTAATATTTTAATATTATTATTAAAAAAATAATAAAATTTGTATATATAAAAATATGTATATATATATATATATATATATATATATATATATATATATATATATATATATATTATATATATATATATATATATATATATATATATATATATATATATATATATATATATATATATATATATATATATATTCTACTAATTATCTTATTAAAACTAAGTTGTGACCTACAGATATCAAAACAATCTAAATAATGGGATCCAAATTTCATATATGTAAGTTGCCAACTAGGTTAGCTATGATGGTCATTAAAAACCCCCTTAATTAGAACATTAAATACACTTCTCACAGATTTGGTGGATATATATATATATATATATATATATATATATATATATATATATATATATATATATATATATATATATAAAATTTTCCCCCCCGACGAACCGACGCCGATTTCTAAAAAAATTAGCAACGGAAAATTTTGAAAGTTTGGTAGTTTACTAATATCGATAGGAGCAACCTATCTAAAATATTTTCAAGATGGTGGCACTTCCGGTTGCAGCGGAAGTCAATGCAAATTTTTGTAATTTTAATGGAACCCCTTTTTATTTTATTGCATTTTTGGTTCCCCCCCGAAAATTTGGGGTACATTTTGTGTATAATATACTATACTTAAGTCTAACCTTTTTAAAATTTTTAATTTTTTGGGCAAAAATGACTTTTTCAAACCCCCAAAAAAGGGGGGAATTTTTTCCTATACGGCATACTCTATTATTTAATTTGAGGGGTTAATTCCTTGTGCAAAGAGGGCCAATTTTATATATTAACTGGGGATTTTGGGGGGAAATTAATACAGGGTGGCTAAAAATAAAATACAAAAATTAACTAATAAAAAAAATTAAAAGTCAATTTTTTCAAATGGAAACCCCCCCCTTTTATATTTTTATCGTATTTAGCATTAAAAAAATTAACTTTGTATTAAAAGGGCTATTCCAAAAAAAATATAGTTTTTGAAATAATGGACAATTTAACATTTTGTATTGTAAAAGTGCTATACGGCTCTTTAATTTTGTTATTAGTGGTACGAAAAAAATAAAAAATAGGGGTTTCCATTTAAAAAAAATTTACTTTTAACGTTTTTTTTATTAATTTTTTTTTATTTTATTTTTTGGGCCCCCCTGTTTAAACCCCCCCAAAAAATCCGGGTTTAAAATAAAAAGGGGCCCCGGGGGGAATTCAACTCAAATTAAATAATTATCCTTTTACTTCCCCCTTTTTTTTGGGGGCCCGGGGGGTTTTTGACATAAAATTCAAGAAAATTTTAAAAGGTTAATTTGGGAAAATATTATACAAAAATTTTTCTAAATTTTTTTGGGGGAACCCCAAAAACTTTTAAAATATGGGGGGTTCCATTAAAATTACAAAATTAGCTTTATTTTTCCCGGGACCCGGGGGCCCCCCCCAAAACTTGAAAATTTTAGACGGTTGCCTATCGATATTAATATTTTTTTTAAAAAATAATTTAATATAAAAATTTTCAAAATTTTCCGTTGCTAAGTTTTTGAGAAATCGACCGGGGGAAGGGTGGGGCCCCCCCTATATATATATATATATATATATATATATATATATATATATATATATATATATATATATATATATATATATATATATATATATATATATATATATATAAAAATATATATATATATATATATATATATATATATATATATATATATATATATATATATATATATATATATATATATATATATATATATATATATATAGGGGGGTAAGTCTGTAAAGTGACCCCCCCTTTTTTGCTTTAACGCTTTCGCTGCCGCTTTCTATTTTGGGAACAATGTTATGTAAAAAAGGGTGTATCAGAAAGTCCGTTTAAGGACAAAGTTGATTTTTTTAAAAAAAAATTTATGTTTTTGGTTTTTTTTTTTAAATTTTCAAAAATTTTTTAAAAATTTTTTTCCTTTTATCATATTTCTATATTCAATTGTTTTCGAATGATTTTTTTTTTGATACGAATTAAAAAAGGGGAAAATTTTTCTCTTTTTTTAACCTGTTTTGTGTTTCTATGGTTTTATGCTTTTTTTTTTCGTGACAAAACAGCCATAGTAATATGGCTGTTTTGCTATATAAATCTTTAAATGTGTTTTCGGTTGATTCTATACAAAGGTTTCGCAGTTTTTATCTTGTATTTGCATTCTTTGATGATTAGAACTATATCACATAACTAATTCACTTATTGGAAATTTTTCGTTATATCTGTTATTAGCTATAACATCTGCTCAGGACGAATGGATATGTATTTAAAATACTATTTTTATCCTTAAAAAGCTGTCGTTTTTACTTTTTTAGCTACTTACTATGGTTTTTATGCTTCTCTCAAAACTCCGCCAAAACCATAGAAACGTAAAACGGCATTAAGAAATGAGCGGATTTTTCCCTTCCAAACTTGTATTTAAATGCGAATATCTCGAAAACAATTGAGTATAGGGATATGATATGCCGGACAAAAAATCTATATATATATATATATATATATATATATATATATATATATATATATATATATATATATATATATATATATATATATATATATATATATATATATATAGGATAAACTTTATATATATACAGGGTGTCCCGTAATTAATTGGACATGGATTAATGTAGGATCCCTGACATAAAAATAAAGTTTTTAAGTTAAAATATGGAAAAAAATATATTGGTTTTCGTTTCTACAGGGTTTAAAAAACAATTTTTTTTTAACAAACATTTATTGAAATTTCCCCCCGGAATCTATAACATTTAAAAAAATGAAATTTGGTTTGTTACTCTTATTATTTGGGATGAGGAACACGAATATGATATCTATTTTGCCATTACCACTAGATGGCGCCAAAACAACAACATTAAGTGATTAAAATGATCATAATTTTTTTTGACCCCCTGTACTTACATTTGCAAGGAAAATAAAAAAAACAATTTAATTTTAGTCAAAAAAGGTATTTTTGATCTCTAAAAATAACCTTTTTTTAAAAAAAACCCCTTTTTAAAGGTTTCCCATGAACACTTATTCTAAAATTTAATTAACAACGATAAAGTTGGGGAAAAAGGGTATTGATTATAATACATTTTAAAAAAGGGGTTTCCATCCACTAGGACACATTGTCTAATTCTTTTATTTAAATTTTGCCTGACTCCAAATAATGATTCTTCTTGGGCCCTGATGATATTGACTCCTTCCCCCTTTTTTGCCAAAATTTCTAACGGTTATTTATTTTTTTTTATACACAAGTGATTTCAACTAGCCCCAGAAATATAAATCTAAGGGGTCAAGACCGAGACTAAGGCCATGGATATTCACTACTTCTCCCCCAAACCTTTTTTTGAGGATAAACATCCTCCAGGTAATTTCTGACTTGCAGTGAATAATGTCCCCCGGGGCACCATCGTGAAAAATACCAACTGCCCCAAAACTTAAATTTAGGGGCACATTTCCCCGAAGAATGGGTAGATCATTCCTCAAAAATTTAGATAACTTTTGCCAACAAGCTTAGCTGGTAATTCAAACGACCCCCAATACAATTCCCAAAGATACCACAAAAAATTTTTAAAAAAACCCTGTTGAAAATGGTGTTCTTGGAAAGCATAAGGATTTTCCATCGAATAGATATGATTATTCCCCCCAATTAAAAACACCTCTCCTCGTGAACGTGGCTTTATCCGTAAATAAAATGTTTTAAAAAAAAAAAATGGATTTCAATTGGCGCTTTCTGAAAATTGACTGAACTGGAGTTTTTTGGGAAAACTTGGGAAGAAGATTCCGAACTGGAGTGAAGTGATCGGATACAGTTTTTCTTCGCGTGAAAAATTTTGGAAAAAAAGATGATTTGCTTACGTTTTTTCCATAATAGGTCTTGAGCTGGTTTCAGGATTTTTTGTAAAAACGAACCAAAATTTCATCTTTCATATCCGCTCCCATTACTCTTGGTCTTCCCGCATTTACTTTTTTTTAACGAAATGAGCCCGTTTTGCCTAATCTATCGTACAATGCTTTAAATGTTTGATAATTTGGCTCCCTTTTTTTTCCCCGATACAGATCTAAATAACGCTGCGCTGCTCTTCGACTAAAAAAAATTTTTTGGGCATACACACATGCCATATCCCGCATCTGAGCATTAGAAAAATCATTGTGACGCGTCATTTTTAAACGAAAATAATACAACAAGAACACGAATTTTGCCAAATTAAAGACTTACTTAATTAATACTTTACCTTGACAGGTCCTAGTTATGATGTTTTCATCCTAGGAAAAACCTACTCTGCAAAACTCCGATAATAATTTGTTCATGCGCAACTTAATAAAAAAATGCGTTTATTTCGAAAACGGTCACGGGGATCAAAGAAAACCGAAAAAAAAGAAATGTTGTTTAATTTTTTTTTACTCGCAAATGTGTGTATAGGGAGGTCAAAAAAGTTATGACCATTTTAATCACTTAATGTTGTTGTATGTGGCGCCATCTAGAGGTAATGGCAAAAAAGATATCATATTCGTGTTCCTCATCCCAAATAATAAGTACACCAAATTTCACTTTAATCTGTCCAGTAGATTCTGAGATATTTCAATAAATGTTTGGAAAAAAATTGTTTTAACACCCTGTAGAACGAAAACCAATAACATTTTGCAAACAATATTAAGTCAAACGCCTTTTTTCATGTCAGGTATCATAAAACCCATGTCCAATTAATTACGGGACACCCTTATATATATATATATATATATATATATATATATATATATATATATATATATATATATATATATATATATATATATATATATATATAAAGTTTATCCTTGGGTTTTTTAAACTTTTTTTTTTAAAAAGAAGGAATGCCACAAATATGTTCTTTTTTTGCTGGACGACTCTGTAAAATTTAAAATTAAATCGACTTCAAAAAAATACCTTTAAAAATTATAAAATAATATTTTTTATATATTCACTTAATTAACCAATAACACATACATACGTATTGAATTGTTAAACTCCTTTATTTGAAGGCGGTTAAATACAACTTAAAAAATTTAAAATAATAAAGGAACATATTTTTTTAGGCTTTATCTGTGACATTTCCGCCTTTTTGTTTAAAATATATTTATATAATGAATTATTATATACTTTTTTATTGAATATGTATTTCTTGTTTCTACGTACTTTTCATCTCGTATTGTTCACCGACACAATGGATTAGCATCAAACCTAATATTGCTGTTTTGTACCAAACTGATGTGTAATAATATTAATTTTTATTTGCTTATTATCATTTTCATATACAATTTTCAAGGCAAAATTTAACGCTAATTTTCGATTTTTATTTAATATTTTTAACGATTGTAACAGTTTTTGATGTAATTGGTATGTGCCTTCAATATGTTATATGAATGCTCGACCTTGGTGGGAATTCTATTTTTTTTTGGTCTAGTGCATTAAAATTCCTTTTTTTTTTTTGTGATAGGATAGGTACGAGTAAAAACCTTGATTTTTTTTAATAAAAAATAAATTTAGGCAACTTTCTAATAAGCATGGACGAATGAAACAAATTAGAATGTTTTCCATCACTCTGTATTTTTATAAAAAATTGTGACTGCTATTTCCTAGTATGACTTCATTTTCGAACCGAATAACTTAAACTGCGGATACATCTATTTATAAAAATAAGAGATCTGCATGTATTTACAATAATACCACAAAAACCTAATTTCAATAACACCTAACCCGCAAATTTTTTCAGATTCTAACTTAAATTTGGCAACACTGCCTGTGCCGCCATGATGACATAAAACCCTTGCAAGTATTTTTTAATAATATTTTTCTAAAATATATTGTTTTTTTTTTTGTGACAGTTCACGAAGGCTGATGCCTAAGTACTAACGTACCGTGGGTGTCTTAAGTGTGGTGAGAGGGAGTTTGTTTACACGGGACTTAAATATTTGGAGATTGGGAGGAGAAGAAAAAACCTCTGCGGGCATCGGTTTCCATAGTCTTGACATTCTAAGGATGAAGGAACGAAGAAAGCGGGGGGGGGGGCCTCTCTTACTGAACTGTAAAAAAGGTGCATAAAGGTTGCAACTACGTGTTGCTCTTTGGGAGCCGCCAAAGAAGGAATTATACTGGCCAATTCCCCCGAGCAGAAGCCAAAAAAAAACCCATGGGCGACAGATCCCCCACAGCTCGACGGTGGGCAAGAAGAGGAAGCCTTTCTGTGAGCGTTGGGGGATTAATAAGACGAACGGCCCTTTCAATGGAGCTTGGGGAAGCTAAGTGTTTAGGGGGGTTCCCGGGGAAAGAACAATATT
Organism: Listronotus oregonensis; assembly: GCA_019359885.1. Lineage (NCBI taxonomy): Eukaryota > Metazoa > Arthropoda > Insecta > Coleoptera > Curculionidae > Listronotus > Listronotus oregonensis. Next base: position 22,277 of record JAHBCN010013945.1, read on the forward strand.
CTAAAGAGGGTCTGATTTGGGATACATACAGAGTGTACAGATTGGAAGAAAAAAAAATTTTTTGGCTCGGGGAAAGGAATCCAAGCTTTTTTTTAAACTGTCGAGGCTATGGATGAAATGTGTTTTTTCCAGTTGAGGTTATTCTCAAAAGTAACGCCGACAAGATTAAACGACTCTTTGTTCTGCAGAATTTTTGGGCCCTCATATGTAAGGGATGAGCATTGGCAGACTTTTTTCGCGACAGCGAACATGACTGTGTTTTCGAGGCATTAAACTGAACAAGATTTTTGGCGCGCCAATTCAAGATAAGTTTGAGGTCTTGTGAAAGTTACATCTGCATTGACCTGCGCTTGTTTTCCCAATCAAAATTGCATGGTGGCTTAAGAAATTGAATACTAGAGAGGAGGGTACTATCGTCAGCAAAACTATGAATGGGATTGATTGTGGAAGAGAGAAGATGGTTAATGTGTAGAAACAATAAAGGGGAGCAGTACAAATCGGGGGCTTCCTCAAGTTTTTAACCCCCCTCCAAAAAAATGGTTGTATGTTGGACGATGTATAGGTACCACCACAGAGGAAAATATACATAACCCTTGAGAAAAACTGGCCTAATATAGCGTTTGACGTAGCTAAACTTGATCAGGGGACAAATGCTTCATTTAGGGTCAGCACTCAATATAAAGAGGAACTCCTTTCCGAACTTTATAATCCAAGTAAATGGCCAAGTGGGGTCCTGACGCAGTTCAAGTTTTTTTGGGGACACCCTAGACATACAGGAGGGAAATTCGTCTAAAAATCCTCCCGTTCAATTTTTTTAAACATTAGAAGTGCCCGCTATAAAATGACAGAGCTCTATGTATTACTAGTCATTAAATTTGGCTGATGTAGTTTGTTTGTCAAAAACCCGGTTTTCCCAAAGAAAATTTAAACTGTTAAGTTGCAAGGGTTATTCTTGCAAAATTATTGTAGGACCGAGTCTCATGGAGGAGGGTAGCAATATTCTTGAAAGTAATATACAAGAATACCCCAAAGTTGTGAGTAAAATGATCCGAGAAAGGAAAATTTTGAATTTTTTGTGACAGAAATAAACTATAAATCCTTTATTTTTAATGTAATTTGCTTATACAGACCTCCTGCGGGCGATGTTGGCTCATTCACACATGACGTGGAACAAATTATTACTGGAATTGCTCGCTTAACCACCAACATTTATCTGTGGCGATTATAATGTAAATTTTAAAAATAAATTAACCGGAGATGGAAAAAAACCCGCTTAATATGTTATCAGCCTAC